>OU795037.1:65502846-65728314 GCA_917208275.1 Patella pellucida | reverse complement strand
AATACTTATATCTACAGGGCAAAGGGGCAATTCAGAGAGATCAGTACACTGTTCACTCTCTGGATTGTCCCCCTTTGACTGTTAATATAAGCGACTAGCACGTGCATTCAACACTCGGCCAGGTGATTTTGTGGAGGCTAAAGAAAAGGAAAGTCTAGGGATTGAGACAGGTCGTGGAGTCTAGCTCTTGAATAGGGGGAGAGAAGGGAAAAAAAAAAAATATTCACGTCGGATATACCTTGTCCTGTAGTCTTTATAGTGTTGGCGCACCATACCTACAATACTTATATCTACATGGCAAAGGGGCAATCCAGAGAGATCAGTACACTATGCACACGGCTTATCAAAACTACAAACAGTGATAATTTATCTACAGTATTTTTTTACGCCCAAATTCTCATGTTGACGTATATTGCCGTCGCCCCTGTCCGTCCGTCCACAGTTGTTTGTGAGCAGTCTACTGGTCACAATTTTTATCCGATTTCAATATAGGTTTACCACCATAAGATCTCGGTTTCTTTCGATATTGGCATATATCGGACCGTAACTTCATGGATTATGGCCCCTGGTTGTACTATAAATCACGTTTTAAGCTTGTGAACACTGTAGAACTGATTTTAATGAAATTTGAAATGCATGGTTATAATCCAAAGCTCTTGGTTCCTTTTGATATTAGCGCCCATCGCAACGTAACTTCCCGAAGGAAGGTTGGGTTCGAATTTCGGGAAAATCGGACCAAAATTGCAAGACAAATTGGCCGCCGTTTGTACGCGAATCGTGTAAAAAAAATGGTAGGCTATGGTATGTAGGCTATGGTAGGTTGTGGACCCTGTAGCGGTCACAATTTTAATGTAACTTGAAATGCATGTTTATAACCTATACAGTTGTAGATCTTGGTTCCATTTGATATTTGCACATATCGATTTGTAACTTTATGAATTATGGCCCTTGGTTGTAGGAAAATCACTTTCTTTTTAGCTTGTTCTCATGAATTTTGGCCTTTGGTTGTAGGAAAAATCACTCTCTGTTTTGCTTGTTCTTTATCCATCTTTCGAAAAGGTGGGCGTATCCTTTCCGGCAGCCGCCAGGTTATTTTTGAATTATTATATCATGAATGACCAACTGTTTATTAAACTAATGTATCGTTTATTGGAAATTTAAGAAGTCTTGATTTTGTAAATTAATGTGAGCCATTACTCGTAATCAGTTTTCGTTTCAGCCTTCTTGGATTGGCGTACAACTTAGCTGCTGTGCACTTATGTGTCATATTCTGGCAACCTTTCTTTAATAAAATTCCAACACTTTGAATATCTGCATTTTTTTTTTTTATTTCATTAAATTACAGACATATTTTAGTGTAATTTATATGTACTTATTATTTATTTAGTACTGTTATATATTATATAAATATAAATATTATGCAATTACTGAAAAAATAATTTATTTTAAAAAAAATTGTATAATTTCACACAGGTCAATTCTGACAATTATTTATCAAAATTTAATTTGAGGTATATTATTGTGTATCTGAGGTAAATTAATAATTCACTAGTATAATTATGGAAAAAAATAATTTTTAAATGTTACTCTACAGTTTCTGCGTGGACAAAATTAAATTTGAGGTATATATTTGAGGTAAATTAAAAATCCAATTAGGATATATTTGGTAATAGCCAACCACACGACCATCTCTAAAATAAACTGGCTGGTGTCTCTGCAAGTATAATATAATTATCTTTAATTTTAAAAAAATATATGATATTTAAGTTAAGTCAATGTCTACTTATTCTTAACAAAATCAATTAATCAATCACTTGTAACCAACCCCTTGACATTTTCTGTAATCGGATGTGATGAGAAACTCAATGAAAAGGGATAATGTTTCGGGTAATCAATTCATGAATTACAAAATTTATGAAACTTACAGTGACATCTACCACATGATTTTTTGCAATTGATCATCATGTAACCTGGATTTCTATAACATTCTCCCCATCTCTGCCACATTTCACAGGAATAGTTTTCATCTCGACAGTTATAAGTAGAAGTACTTCCACCGTTTCCAGCTGAAACAAAAGACAATACCATTGTAGAATGGAATATAAAGATGGTTGTATGTTGTTGAATAGCATTACGTAATACGCCTGTTTCACAGGTTATTTTCTTCAGATCAAAGTTCAGGCATTGAAGATTAATTTTTTCATAATCCGGAGAATTTTTTTTAAAGATAAAACTGTTTCAGAAATTCTCAGGTTTTGTTAATTAGGCCCCAAATCCACCAACTTCTTTTAAAAAAAAGTCACTGTATTTAGAGGTATAAGTATATCGTTATCAGATGGAATTGATGCCAGTTAGGTTTTATTGACATTATCTTTCAAACTATCAACCGGCGTATGTCATTTATCGAATATGAAAATCTTCCTAAATCTTTGACATTACTTAGTCTGATTTTCGATATACGGTTTCTCCCAAAACGAATTAAAATGGAGTTTAGCGTCCCACGTCTGTGTGTGTGTGTGTTCGGGGTGGGGAGGGGGGCTACTCCTATTTCGAGCTACAACTGTCGAGGGTTCTCATACGTGTACACCAACGTATACACCGACGAGTCGATACCAACGTAGTCGCGTTGTATCTAACAAGGGGGAAGCACGCGGGAATATTCATTGTCTAAATTACAGTACAGTAAAACTGCATTTACAAATTTCCGGTTGGGGATAATTTCGCAAAAATGCTCGATGCTGAATATCAAGAAAAATTTCGAAATTATGCCGAACAACTGCAGGTAAGGGGGGGGGGGGCAATTTATAGATTTTTATTCTATTTTGGACGAATCTTCGGAGATATTAGACGCCAAATTTGAAAATTAAATTTTTTACCAAACACTTTTTTGTTGATGAATATTTTTATGGCATTTTTTAAGGGATCATCTGATAAACTTGCAGCATTTATCCATACGAAGACAATGTATGTGAAAATTTGTTTGCAATATTATGAGCAGTTGTCCAATCTGATTAAAACAAGGATCCTATTTCCTTTTGTTTCTATTGTTCAAAATTTCATTTTACTTGTCTTTACTGCACTAGGATCTGGAAGAGTTGTAATCGTTGACGTGATCTGAATGGTGTGAGGTATTAGGCGATGAAACGGTCTGTTACGGCGAGCTTTAGGCGAAATTGCACGGAACTGTGAGTAATCCACTAGTAACATTAATGCTGATTGGTTAATCAAATGTCTGACGTCATACGGTTACATGCCGCTCGTATGACATTTGACGTAACCTATCGCAACAACCGATCAGGTCTTCGAGGTATAAAAAAGGAAACAATATAGATCTATTTAATTTAATTTATTTATTTTTACTTTATCTTACTTTAATTTACTAATGTTAATTTATTTACTTTAATTTATTTATTTTAATTTATGCCTAATAACAATATGGCATCTACAAAACTTGCGGGATAGTGGGGAAAGAGGGGGTCATGACCAGACGGGCTCGGCATCTAAACACTATTCTGCCAAAAACAGACACCAAACCAACAGAGTGGGATAGTGGAGTAAGGGTAGGTCACGATAAGACGGGCCTGACTCCTAAACACAAATTCCACATAGATGACATCTACCAATCCATAAGCAGAAGAGATCATCTACCAAACGATATGTTTTATATTAAATAAAGGGAAGAACGTCCCACTTAACCTAATCCATGGCCTAAGGCCAATCTAGAAGATTGCAAAATAATATTCTAAAAACAGGAAGCTACTTCGACTCTCGTATGTCTTGTCTGCGATATCACTTAAGTGGAAGCAGACGTTAAACACTAAACAGACAGACAGACAGATCTGTATTTAATCAGATTGAGCAGTTGCCGAGTAACAGACAATTGTTATTGAATGTTCATAAAGTGACACCATTGATGCTTTATTTAATACCACTCTTGACTAGTTCAGAACGGTGTTCAGAACAATTTAACATTTTCACTGTCACCGGGAGTGACGCCATGTTGTCGAAAACTGTATTTTTAACATTTAAAATCAATATTTTTTCAACTACGAATTATTTAACATGTATCAAAAATTTTAACTTTTGGTTTAAATCAACATGTCAATAACGTTCGTACGGTCATATATATATCAGGAAATTGTTTCTAACTTGTTCAGTTGCCCAGAAATAGACAATTTTCTATAAGTCACTTTTAATGGTTTTTGATCCATAAAAGTATCAATTGTTATCCCATTTTCATAAAATTCACCATGAGATGTCCAATGTCATATACGATTTCATAAAAGTAAAATCTGTATTTTTAGCGTTCAAAACAAATATTTTGGTGTACTGGGTTCTATTTATCATTCGTTTAAAATTATGATATTATATTTAATTCCAATGAACAAATAGTATAAATCAATATGATCATTTTGATATCAAAAAATTGTCTGTTACGCCTTTCATTGTTGAGAAATAAACTAATTTTGTCAACATCACTTTTTACCATTTTTTGGCTTTTTAATTTCAGTTTATTGATTCTGGGTTCATTAATTATTGCCTGATTTGTATAAAACAAAAGCTCGTATGATGCTCCGTTGTGCAAATTCTCAATTTTTTCTACCGATAAAGTTGTCTGTCGGTACGGGAAGTGACGTAGTTTTGTCCAAAACTTTAATTTTGACGTGTCGAAAGGTATATTCAAAAGAAAACATTTATATTTATAAATCTAAAAGATCAGTATGAATGCTCCTACTAAAGACGCAAAATGTTTCGGGCTTAGTTTTTTTTTTAAATTTCGGTTTTGTATTTGCGCCATTTTGTTTTAAATGTGAAGAAAACTTGTAAAATGAACTATTCACAATGCACTCAGCCTTTTTATATTTTTAAAATATTTCTTGACGGTTTTCATAAACATGTAGCAATAATCCCAACGAAAAAATGTATGTCAAAATTAATTTGTAATATTATCAGTTGCCGAGCAATAGACAAGGAGTTAATTATAGTTAGATTTTAGATTTATTTTCACCAAGTGGCGCTTAATGACACTTTTGACTAAGCTGAACCAATTCCATATTTTTTTATATCACAGAAATTGTCATTTCGTCAAAAACTCTATTTTTAGCCTTCAAAACAATCATTTTATTCAAATGAGTGACATAGGTAAATTGTTTATAATTAAGATATTTGCTTACAATGAACAAATATAATAAACCCATGCTAACTTGTACGGTTGCAGAGAAATAGACGATTTTCTAAAAGTCAAGGTTTTTGGTCTATAAAAGTGTCAATTTTGTTACACCATGAGATGCCTTATGCCATTTATGATTTCATAGAATTATTTTAATATTTTACATTATTACCGAAAGCATTGTCATTTTGGAACTGCGTTATATTTATTATTCGGTTGAAATTATGATATTTGATTCCAACGATCAGATAGATTCCAAAACTTGCTTCTAACATCTTCCCTTGTCGAGAAATAACCAATTCTGTCGGGGTCACTTTTTAAGATTTTTTATGCATTTTAATTTTCCATTAGAAAGTTAGTTAACTTAGCGGTAAGTTAGTAACCAGTTTTACCAGGATCTCTTTTTTGACATATATCTGTAAAACATGGTAACAAATGTATAAATGGAATTGATATTGCTGCATTTTTGTAGATTCTGCATTTTTTTTTTATAACAGGTGTGCAATGCCTCTGTGGAAATCTGTTTACGGTTTCTTTGGTGCCGGAAGTGAAATATTTTCAAGGGTATATGTGGCTCCGGAAGTGGCATAAGTTCAAGGGTAACGTGGCACCGGTGAAGCCCGTCATTACTGAATCGCAGTTCTAGTTAATAAATTGAACTTACATTGGCATCTGTTACAAGATTGTTTACAGCTCTTCAACATATAGCTTGGATTCCTGGTACATTCTCCTCTCTCCGCCCACTCTTTACACCTAGTATTGTCATCTTCACAGTCATTGTTGGGCTTAGAAGCACTTTCATTTTCCTCCACTGTAAAACAATTAGATTATTATTGTATTTTTTTTTAAATACTGTGTAATTAATGGGGACAAAGGGACGTAACTACACGCCTACCATTAAATCTGTTTATAATTCATACCAATTCGTCGGTAGGCAGACGAAGGCACTTCATACCGTAACCTATTTACGATAAGTCACATCGTCTGCCTACCGACGAATTGCACGAGAACCACATACGAATCGTAATTGAGATTTTAATAAATGCATTAAATATTCACATAAAAAGAAATATCACAGAGCTACGTATATAGGGTATATTAAAAAGACCCCATGACAATTTCTGGTAGAGCAACGCAAAGGGCCTTATTTTGAGGTACTATAATAGTATAATGTATTTACAAAATCGTCTTATTTCATAATCAAACATGGTCGGCCCAAAATCCACCAAATTCTCCTTCAAAAAAAATCCAAGTCACCTTATTTTAAGGTAATTTCGTTGATCAGATGGAATTGATGCAAGCTAGGTTTTCTTGACGTTGACAAATATAATCTGTTCAAACTATCAACAGGACTATGCCATTTGTGATACACGAAAACCTTCCTAAATGTTTGACATTACTTAGTGTGATTTTCGGTATACGGTTATCTCCCAAAACGAATTCAAAAGGAGTTTAAGCGTGCTACGTTAATGTGTGTTTGGGGGAGGGGGCTACTCCTATTTTGAGCCACAGCTGTCGAGGGTTCGTTTACCCGTACACTAACGTATACATCTGCACAAATTACTAGACACATCTTTTTCCAGTCTCTCAGCCCCGGTCCCACAAGGGGGAAGCACGTGGGAATATTCATTGTCTGAATTACTATACGGTTTAAGTGCATTTACAAAGATCCGGTGGGGGATAAGTTCGCAAAAATGCTCGAAGCTGAATACAGTATATAGAAACACAAAATTTGCGATACAACTGCAGGTAAGCAAAGACAATACACTGCATAGAAAAACCGAGTGTTTAATTGAAAGTTGCAAGGTGCCTATTATACAGACAATGATTTTATATTATTTTTTCCCAGGGGCTATACAGTATGTCTGAAATTGTTTCAATGGCATTAAGTTATAGTAATTGAACTGGAATATACAGGTCACAATTCTATGGAATACATTTACTGCTTATTATACTAAATTGTAAAGTGGTTAATTCTCAAATAAATCAGGGTAGAGAATAATTTAAATTATAAGATGGTTTTGAAGCACAGGCACTTCAATGGATTAAAATAAAACATCTTACTACGATTTGAATATATATATATATATATTAATACTGTAATATATATATATTGTATATATATTCAAACCGTAGTAAGATGTTTTATTTTAATCCATTGAAGTGCCTGTGATGCTTCAAACCCATTTTATAATTTAATCAAGTAGTCGTAAAAACTAAGACGTTTTATTTTAATCTCCTTAAATATGGTTTGAATTAAGAGCGAAATCTTTGGTCACAGCTTCTTAAGGAGTCATATGCCAAATTTCGCTCAAATATTCAATAGGTTGGATTTCTTTTTTAATATTTTATTTCATTAAAATACAATAATTTCTATTTGGGTATAATTAATTCTAAATAGTCATCCGTTATAATATATATTATAATTTACATGTATATGTATAAAAAAAAATAATTAAAACATAATTCTCAGTTTATAAAATAATAATTTAAATTTTGATTCCAATAAAGACATAATATTTTGACATCAAATCACTGACTGCAAGCTCTGTAAGTAAAACATATTAAAATTAAATCTAAATTCAGCCCTTTAAAAGCTCGTTTCTTTAGAGTTTGTAAAACGGACATAAAATAGGAGATAATTTTATCTGTTAAAGGGACAATAACTTTCTTGCTGGCTTGACAGGTCCAGAAAAAAAATTAGCCTTATTCTAACTACAAGATGATTGTGTAAATTACCTGTTGTGTAAATTATCCACTACAACCTATCTTACTTGTCCAGAGGGTTCGAAAATATGTTTAAATCCAAGTTGCATTTGAAAGTGCTTACGTAAGGCTTTTCAAACCATGTTACAGCATGTAGTTGAATTTTTCCAATTTTTAAAATTAGGTGTGTTAAGATGAAATTTGTATCATTTTTTAATTGAAATATTGTAAAATAGTACAAATTGTTGACCAGAATAAAGATTGGAACATATTATTCAGTTACAACAAGAGTGGTATTGGGGCTTTAAGCTTATATTATGAGCAGAACGAAATAGTTCATTATGGACTGTGGATCACGGTGGCTAAGTAGAGACTGGCTCGCTGCACTGTTACAAATAGGTGTAATTAAAAACTATAAGTGTAAACTTTGCACCGCAGCTAGTGTTTTTTTAAATGTAATACCTTTCCAAGGGCAATAATTCCGTCAATATTATTGTCCGATATATTGACTCAATATACAGGAATTCCCCACACACGATTCAATATTTCCATCAATAATTTCATCGTTTTTGGGACATTGTTCAAAATGGATGTCATGTTTACTCTTCCAAGGTTGTCGATGGAATGAAAATATTGACGCAATTTTTGACAGATTCTCCACACACGACCAATATTGTCATTCAATAAATTGACCGTTCGTCAATATATTGATGAACCATCAATAAAAATCAAAATGGTTTTGATCCGCCAATTTAGTGACGCAATGATGGTTATTAACAATATTTTACATCAATATAGCCCACACACGTTCAATATTATTGAGTCAAAATATTGAGTCAATATTGAGTCAATACTATTGACGGAATTATTGAACGTGTATGGGCCCCTTTAGTTATTAAATTGAACTTACATTGGCATCTGTTACAAGATTTTTTACAGCTGTTCAACATATAGCTTGGATTCCTGGTACATTCTCCCTTCTCCGCCCACTCTTTACACCTAGTATTGTCATCTTCACAGTCATTGTTGGGCTTAGAAGTAGAAGCACTTTCATTTTCTTCCCCTGTAAAACAATTAGATTATTACTGTAATTTTTTTTAGATCTGTTTAGATCATTTGCTTGAGAACAAAACACGAATCGTAATTAAATGCATCGAATAAGCAAGAAATATCTCAGAGCTACGTATAGGGTATGTTATATCCTTTTTATTTAGCCCCTCTAGATCAACGAGTCTTCTGTAGCTTAACGGGGATTTTATCAAAATTTGTAATACCCCTTCTATTTGATTATTCATAAAATATAATTCCATGCGACTGCCATTATAGACTTCACTAGTAAGGACACTATTTATTATTTTAAAATCTAGCATTTGTTAAATAACGGTATATCTTGAATCACTACTGGTGCCCTATAATTCAATCCGTATCGACATGCGATAATATTTCTTTTTAATTCACATCATAGGGTCCTACTAAGCGCCGGCATAAACGGACAAATGCTTTTTTTTGTTTTTGTTTTATTGGGGGGGGGGGGGAGGCACGGGCAGTATCGCACAAAGTGGCCAACAAGAAACGATATTATTACGTTAGAGCTATGCATTACACACCATATCCAAAATATACATTGGGATAAGTAAATCTGACAAAGAAAGGCGATTGTCGATGATTAAAGATACACTATGGGAGTTGACAGTTCTCACTATAATAGTTTAGTTAAAGATAGGCTGCCAGGCAAACTCAACAATAGGCCCACAGCAGCTAAATCGTCCAATCAGTTAACAAGAGCTGTCGCACATTTTTACGACACATTTATAATACACTAAAATGTGATTAAGAGTAAAAACTCATTAATAAATTATCAGAAAATTATTAGAATTCGTTTGGCTTTGATAAAGTTCTCCTTCGTGCTAACGTTTAATGAAACATTTAATATCATGGATTTAGCTGTTCAAGTTATCAAAATTCATTGAAAAGCAATATAATTGTTTGTCTCGTAACCTTAAACTCTGTGTGTCAATCTGAAGTAAATGGAATGATAACTTTAGCCTCTAGAGCGTCCACAAGATCCGTTGATGTGAGCAAGGGTCATAACTCTATTAGTAATTATCGAAAATCGCTGAAAATCAATTTAAAGTGAATTGGGTATAAACTTTAGCTTGTAGAGAGCCCACAAGACTTTTAGAGGTGATCAAGGGCCATAACTCTAGCAGTAATTGTTGGATTCTTTGTCTCCTGACCTTAAACACTACGTATAAATTTAAAGTCAATCGGATATTAACTTTAGCCCCTAGAGAGTCCATAAGATTTTTTAAAGTACCCAAGGGCCAGAACTCTGGTAGTCATTATCGGAAATTACTGAAAATCAATAGAATACTTCGTGTTATGACCCTAAACTCTGTGAATAAATTTAAAGTCAATCGGATATTAACTTTAGCCTCTAGAGCGTTCATAAGAAATTGTCGACGACGGAATGGGCGGACGGAGGCGACAATATACGACCGCATTTCCATGTGAGAGTATAAAAACTAGGTAATGTAAAGGGAATATCGAGAAAATTTCAGTCAAATTGATCCACTATGAACCGAGAAATAAGCGACCGAAAGTTCCACATAGCCTCGATCATCGTTACTAAAGTCGGTACGACAAAATTATAGTCTCGATTATCCATTTAATAATTAAATCGTGAAGGATCATAATCAAACAAATATCGCAGGATAGCGTTGACACCGAGAGTTGATTATACAAACATGGAGTTTGACTGTGCTAAATACATTTTACCGAAAACACAGCTTTTTGTTTAACAGTTTAAGTATGTGTTTATTCGTGTGGGATATGGATGTCGAAAAACTCTATAACTATACGTCAATTAATGAGTACTGAGCCAAACCATAACATTCTGGACAATTTTCATTACCATCCTAACATTCTAATTTTTTTTCATACGAAAAAATATGAAAGGTCATAGTACGTGACATGATAAAAGAATGATCATATGACGTTCGGGGGGGGGGGGGGGCGGGGATATTATGACAAACTATAACCGCTATTAATTTTAAATATTTTGGGTTTTCATTTTTTTTAAGTCTTTATCAGACTCTTTGTTTAAGCCCGGCTGGTGCAGAAAAGTAGGCATATAAACCCTATTTCATTTATTTATCATATTTTTGTATAAATTACTCACCAACACACAATTTATTTTCACACGGTAAACCTTTACAGTCGGCACTTGAGCAGGCTTTCCCCATTTCAAATACTATTTCTCCACCATTATTTCCCCTGTAAAATACAATAAATGTGTTATTACAACTCACCACAAACTAGGTCATTTCGGGACTATAAGATGTGGTTTTAATTTTATTTCAACAAATCGCTTGCGTGAAGGAGGCTTTATCAGTGGGAGGAAACAGGAGGACCGGGAGAAAACCGACGCAATTGGTCAGGCACCCCTACCCTTGTGACGTACAACCGGGGATTCGGAACCACGCCAGTTGACTCAATGACAGGCTTTATGATACAGCGCGCGCGTGCTTACCATTCGGTCATCCAACCCCCTAACTCAAGATGAACTTACATCGAAACGTTTTTGGTGACAAAAAATAAATGAATGCATATGTACCATGGCGTATAAAGACAAACGATCCACCAAGCACCAGCAGCAGCATTGGTTAAATAAGAACATGTTCTATAAGAACAACCCAGGTTAGTAGTATTATGCCAAGCTAACTGAAAGATAAAAGAAAACGATGGACCCTGCATTTCACCTCAAAGTCAAAATGGAACAATCGTCATTCCATATAAAGCAATAGACCCTAAACTTTCAAATACTGCACATGCGTTATGTTTTCCACATGTCTTCGGGTCCTACAAAAATAGCATTCCTTGACAAACAACATATTTTACACATATATTAAGGACTGACAATGGTAATATTTTATCAGTTCTTACCTGTGTGTAATGACAACTGCCATAACTGGCGCACCGCCCTGATCCATACGAATGTAATTTTTTTTCATCATACCAGTCTGTAAATGCTATATCTATGAGCTCTTTCACAGGCAGGGGTTCGGCTGGTTTATTCCATCCCAAATTTTCTCCCCGTCCTTTATGTTTATATACACAACGATTATTCCATTCTTCGGCTGCCTTTTCCAAATCATCGTCCCATCGCTTTATATAACCAAAAATACATATATAAATGTCTAGACAGTTTGTACAACTTATAGCTATGTTGAGAATATAAATTTGATTTCTGTCGGAAAGAAACAGAAATTTCTTTGTTATTATAGCTTAAAGATATATATGCCGAACAACAATTTACAAAATTCTTTAATTTACCCCAAACGGTAAAGCATTAGGTTTGAAATTGTTAATTAAATTGGTTTCATTGATTTCTTCAAAACGGTATGCCTTTCTATGGAACTTAGTTATGAAAATATTAACTTACAAGCTTAAACATATTAGAAGCGCCCAGATTTGCTCTGTGTCCATTATGTAGTTTCAAAAGTTGTGCTTTTGCTTCCTCGGTCATTTCACAATGTACCATAGAAATCACAAAAGTAGAAACTAAAACACCAAACAACATCTTGATATTTGTCTGAAATGAAAAACAAATTGCTTTGAATTTATTTTTATACGTTCACTGGTGACAGCGGAGCCGTAATTTTAATTAACGGACACTATAATATCCTTATTAACACGTCACATTATTGATTAAAGACATCACCTTTATGTACCGTAAATATGTAAGTATGCGTACATTCTTGGACTGTGGTTGCATTTAACATACCATAATAACTCATGAAATATCGCATTCATTATTTAGCAGTTCAAAATATATTTGACCAGGCTGACAGTCAATTAGACGTTTAAATTTGACCACGCTAACTATGGAAGGGTATCGCTGCCAATATTAAATGCTCTGCTAAAATGTCTTTTCCTAAAGTAAAATATACAAAGTCCTAATACCGGTATGGATAAAGTTAAATGTATAATACTGTAATATGAATGTATATAAACTGATTTACATTCAGTGGTTTCCGTTTTTACTCCAATTTCAAATCAGTTATGTTTGGCGAAATAAGCCAGCAGTGTCAACCATGAGCAAAAGTCGAGCGTCTAGTTATTCCAGTCTAAATAACTATGTTTGACTTGGTGCAATGTGTCTAGCCTCGTCCCTCGAGTCAGTCAATACAACAGGACTGAAGCGCATTATGGTACACGATTCGTGTACCAATGTTAAAAAAAATATATTTTATCTTAAATATCGGATATCAGAAGCTCATCTTTTCCCGGTAAGTTTACAACACCAATGTTGATTTAAATTGACCAATAATTCGTGTTTTCGATGTCGACGATTTTGGAGGTTTCCGTGTTAATAACTCACGTGATATCACACATTTGCATATCGAGTTGATGCTCTGCGAAAGATGCTACGCAGAAAGCGTGAAGTGCAAATGAGATGTTGCAGAGCGCAAATGTAAAATGTTATAAGAGAATTGTAAAATGTAGACACCTCTAAAAACAGCATTTTCCTGCAAAACATTTTGTCATCTGACACTTAACATTTGACGTTTTAAAGTTAACGTTGTCGTAGAGGTATTTTGACTTTACTGGTATTAAGACTTTGTACATTGTACTCTTTGCATATAATCCATGGAAAACACATTTTAGCAGAGCATTTAATATTGGCAGCAATACCCTTCCATAGCTAACAGTCAATTATTATATAGACGTTTAAATATTTACTTTCAATTTCCCTATTGGTCCTTTGGCTGTTTTTCGGTATATACAATATACGATATAATAATAACATAACAAATACATATATACTTACAATAAAGTCTTCCAACAGCTTGTAGTATATATAGTGCGTTGAGGTATAAATTAATAATATTACAATTTCCAGATATCCACTATATATATAGAGAGAGATTTATTGGTGACTAATCCTTCATTCAAATACCAAAATTAATTACTATCTAAGTGCTAACAAATTACTTTTATTCGATTATTACAAATTTTAAGTTTAGTCGATACATGGGAAAGTTGTAGAAAAATTATTTCAAAGACAGTGACTCAGGGGTCGGTTGGACCAAAAATATACCTAACGACCGGAACCCACACTTCCAAAATATCGTGAGTATAACGGTAACGATGTTTTTGATATTTGGTACCATTTTCAAAACAGACTAGGAATATTAATATTAATATTTATATTTAAGACTCGTCGACTAACCGGAAGGGAGTCCTTCTTACAACTTACAGACTATTTTGTTTATTTCTGTTTAGTTAGCCTACTTTTATATTTGTTAATATTGATAAAAGAGAGAATGAACTGCCTTCATTGACCCCCCCCACACACACACACACACACACTAACAACATGCAGTATTAAACATATATATCTCACAGTTGAGTTTAATGAAGAAAGTATGCATCCGGCAATTTGATAAGAGCAAACAGGACCTGGCTCATGAAGTCACCTGTCATATATATTTGTTAATGTTGATAAAAGAGAGAATGAACTGCCTTCATTGACCCCCCCCCCCCCACTAACAACATGCAGTATTAAACATATATATCTCACAGTTGAGTTTAATGAAGAAAGCATGCATCCGGCAATGTGATAAGAGCAAACAGGCCCTGGCTCATGAAGTCACCTGTCATATATATTTAGACCCACCTGAAATTGAATTAAAGCTATTAGATATGATATCTACAGCTTTCATTGACTTTAAAGGTAAAAATAATTACATTGTTTTTGAAAGATTTTTTTTTAAATGAGTTAAAACTGTTTAGCATTCAATGGGGTTTAACGTACCCTCAACCCAACTAGGTCATTTCGGGACTAACATATATGGTTTTTAATTTTATTTCAATAATTCGCTTGCGCGTAAGGGTCTTTAGCTGTGGGGGGAAACCGGAGTGCCCGGAGGAAACCCACGAAGTTGAGAAGGCGCCCCTATCTCCATGCCACATACGCTCACACTATAGGGCTCGAAACCACAGCCATAAGTCTGAGGTGACCAGTCAGCTAGAGGTCGAAGCGCGGCACTCCAGACCACTAGGCAGTCCCACCCCCCCTTTTGGCGATAGTCATCCTCAAAATGGTAGAAGGTTCAAGAGTGAGTATGCCAAAAAAATATATAACAATAATAAGGGCGAAAATCCGCATATAACCTAGGCCGCAAGCCAGAGGTTGCCGGCTAGCTAGAGGTCGAAGCGCGGCACTCTAGACCACTAGGCCATCCCAACCCCACGCATTAACTTAAAGTATAGCTAAGTCTCTAGATATCATCCCAAATCTTCAACTTTGAAAACAAGAATTATTTGTCAATTTAAATCAACATTGATGCCGTGGTCTTACCGGAAAAAAGATGGGCTTCTGATATCCAATATTTAAGACATAATAAACATTTTACCATTGGTACACGAATCGTGTACCATAATGCGTTTCAGCCCCAGTTCTAGTAAGAGACTCGGGGGAACGAGGCAAGACACATTGCAATAATTTTAATTCGATTGAGACGGCTGGCTTATTTCGTGGAACATAACTGATTTGAAATTAGAGTAAAACGGGAACCATAGAATGTAAATCAGTTTATATGCATTCATATTACAGTATTATATGCGTTGCAACCCACATCTGTCAAATTTCTAGGTCCCAAATGTTAGCGATTTAGCTCCTTTAAGTATGATACAATTGTAAAACCACATTAAAGTTTTAAAACGTCCAGTCGGTAGTCGGTCCAGTAAAGTCTGGATAAATTTTCACATTTATTAACGTGAGTATGTCTGTCAGAAATCAGATATACTGACTTAATGACGTTAACTATTATGATGCTATTTATGATATTAAAATCTGAGAACTCCGGAAATATAATATTCTGAATAAATGTTAGGGCAGAACCTAAATTAATGCCCGAAAAATTTCTGAAAGGTCTCACCCCTCCCCCCTCGCCCCCTGGCTCGTACGCTTATGATAATATCATCATTTTGAAATCTCAACTACATGAATACAAATTGTAGATAACCCTATTGTAGTAATAGACCGAATTGTGAAATAAGTTAAAAGCAATCGTGTTATTTAAAGGAGCTAAATCGGTAACATTTGGGATTTAGAAATTCACAAAAGTGGATCGAAACACGGGACTAACTTGGTTTTAATTTTATTTTAATATTTCGCTTGCGCGTAGGTGTCTTCAAAATAAAGTATATTAGTCCGGTGGCTACAGAAGGGGGTGGGGATCGCTACCCGAGCTGTGAAGTATATTAAATAGCCTAGTAATTACTAATGGAAATAATAAGTATTTATTATCCATCCATAAACCTACTTTAATAGTCTAAATCAATAGAGCTGACTTCGTTGATCTTCGCATTCGGATTCTGAATGATGTCTGTGGAATGTGGTCTCGCTGAATCTAATTCTTAATATCAAAAATAAATATCCGAAGAACTAAAATACTATTTCCGTGAGGGCTATTGGAATATTTATAACCGTTACTGTAATTTACAATTGAAAGAAAAGGTTTTAATGCATTTTGCGTTTATTTCGATGTACTTTATCCCAAAAGTTTACCAAATTTTGCTCACCGAAGAGGAGTAAAAATTGGTCAAATCCAAGATGGCCGACATTCGACTACTCACTGTTCAAGAAAACCCTGAATGATTGGTATAAGACCCTATAAGTATAATGATATAAAAATGCCAAATGACCCCATTGAAATTAATATGACGTCATGTGGCCATATAGTGGCATACTACAACGACCGGCACATCTCCGTACTAAAACATTTACACTTTTGATTTTATTCCCTATAAATCTTTATAGAGGTTACCAGAATATTAGTTCCTTTAGGAACTGTCTCTGAGCGAACGATGTCTCGCTAACAGTTCCTCACGGGCCTTATTATCAACTAGTATGAAAATAAGGCTTTTCTCCATCTCGGTTCTAAGGCTATTTTAGATCCTTACCGTCTACTTTGCACCGTGATTCGTCTTTGATCGCCAAAAGAAAACATTTCCTGACACAACCGACACAAATTTATAATAATTCAACACTATTTTCATGTAGAATTCGACGTTAGAAACAGATAAACAAAATCGTTCAAATCTGGCCGCCATGTTTGTTTACTGACGTCAGCGCAGACCGGTCTTTTTCTAACATCGAATTCTACACGAAAATAGTGTTGGATTATTATAAATTTGTCTCGGTTGTGTCAGGAAATGATTTCTTTTGGTGATCAAAAAAGTTTCACGGTGCAAAATAGACGGTAAGGATCTAAAATAGCCTTAGAACCGAGATGGGGTAAAGCTATATTTTCATACTAGTTGATAATAAGGCCCGTGAGGAACTGTTAGCGAGACATCGTTCGCTCAGAGACAGTTCCTAAAGGAACTACCAGAATATGACACTAAAGTGTCTTTAGACCATAAAAATTACACCTGCACTGTTAACAATATGTTGGGGTTTTACCCTAAAATTACGGGCAGTAAAAGTTGCCCCTAAATCATAGGTAAAATTACACCATTAGTTATTTAACATTTGACTGTTAATTTAAATTTCTTGTAAAAATAAAAATACCTCACACTGTTAATTGACATTCCTTGTAAAAATACATGACACTGTTAATTTATTCTTTTGTTAAAAATACTAAATATTGGTAACTTTACTTGCTGAGAGTTAGCAACCATTATAAAATATTTCGTCAATATATATTAAATATCAATAACCCTTTTTTGGTAGATTAGGTTCCGGATGCAAGCTAGCCGTACTATATATTTGCAGGCAACATAAAGCTACTTTATAGACAGTACGATCCGACTAAGATCGGCCAAGCGGTTTAATTTACCGTCTTTGAGCAAATTTGAAAACATTTTTTATACGCCCACATTTTCATGTGGACGTATTATGTCGTCACCCCTGTCCGTCCGTCCACAATTGTTTGTGGACTCTCTACAGGTCACAATTCTTACCCGATTTTGACGAAACTTGAAATATAGGTTTATCCCCCAACGATCTCGACTGCTTTCGATATTGGCATGTATCGGATCAAAACTTCATGGATTATGGCCCCTGATTGTACGAAAAATCATGTTTTTAGCTTGTGGACCCTATAGAGGTCACAATTTTGAACCGATTTTGATAAAACTTTACATTCATGTTTATAACCCTAAGATCTTGGTTCCTTTCGATATTTGCGCCTATCGGAACGTAATTTCCTGAATTATTGCCCCTGATTGTCCGAAAAATCACCTATTTTAGCTTGTGGTACCTCTGGAGGTCACAATTATTATCCGATTTAAAAAAACGTTCGAATGTATCACCGTTACACCCTAAGGAAGGTCGAGTTCAAATTTCGGAAAAATCAGGCCAAAATTACCATACAAAATGGCTGCCGTTCGTACGCGAATACTGTTTAAAATGGTATATCAATGTTGTGGACCCTGTAGAGGTCACAATTTTATTTTGATGAAACTTGAAATACATAGATATAACCCATAGATCTTGGTTCCTTTCGATATTTGCGCATATCGGATCGTAACGTCCTGAATTATGGCCCCTGATTATACGCAAAATCGCCTTTGTTTAGCTTGTGGTTCCTCTAGAGGTCACAATTATTATCCGATTTAAAAAATCGTTTGATTATATCACCGTTACACCCTAAGGGGGGTGAGTTCGAATTTCGGAAAAATTGGACCGAAATTACAATACAAAATGGCTGCTGTTTGTACGCGAATACTGTTAAAAAATGGTATTTCAAGGTTGTGGACCCTGTAGAGGTCACAATTTTAATTTCGATTTTGATGAAACTTAAATTGCGTGTTTATAACCTAAATATCTTGAAAGTTTTCGATATTTGCGCATATCAAATTGTAACCTAATGAATTATGGCCTTTGATTGTGGGAAAAATCACTTTCGGTTTTGCTTGTTCTCTATCCATCTCTCGAAAATGTGGGCGTATCCTGCCTGGCAGCCGCTGGTTTTATATACATTTAAGAAAATACTTACAAAATAGATCTTATAAAAAATAATGGATACTAGATTACATGACAGGCAATATACCAAAATTTACAAAATGTGATAATCCATATTATGGTTAACAAACTGAAATGTACTATAAGAAGATAATTATTAGGAATGTTTTGTTGCTATATGGATGGAATGTATTTTTCCTTATATATTTCTACCGACAAATGTATTTTAAAACATAACCCAACATGCCTCGCCCGCCCCCCTTTAGTGTCCGGGTCCCAGTTGCCTCAACCCCCACCCTTACGCTTTGCTTGCCTACATGTCATATCAATTATAAATTTTATCAACGTAATTGTAGCCTAATTGATTAACCCAGAATTACATAGGGCCTACTTATATTGATGATAAATTATTGTAAATGCTAGCTTGTGGTTCCTCTAGAGGTCACAATTATTATCCGATTTAAAAAATCGTTTGATTATATCACCGTTACACCCTAAGGGGGGTGAGTTCGAATTTCGGAAAAATTGGACCGAAATTACAATACAAAATGGCTGCTGTTTGTACGCGAATACTGTTAAAAAATGGTATTTCAAGGTTGTGGACCCTGTAGAGGTCACAATTTTAATTTCGATTTTGATGAAACTTAAATTGCGTGTTTATAACCTAAATATCTTGAAAGTTTTCGATATTTGCGCATATCAAATTGTAACCTAATGAATTATGGCCTTTGATTGTGGGAAAAATCACTTTCGGTTTTGCTTGTTCTCTATCCATCTCTCGAAAATGTGGGCGTATCCTGCCTGGCAGCCGCTGGTTTTATATACATTTAAGAAAATACTTACAAAATAGATCTTATAAAAAATAATGGATACTAGATTACATGACAGGCAATATACCAAAATTTACAAAATGTGATAATCCATATTATGGTTAACAAACTGAAATGTACTATAAGAAGATAATTATTAGGAATGTTTTGTTGCTATATGGATGGAATGTATTTTTCCTTATATATTTCTACCGACAAATGTATTTTAAAACATAACCCAACATGCCTCGCCCGCCCCCCTTTAGTGTCCGGGTCCCAGTTGCCTCAACCCCCACCCTTACGCTTTGCTTGCCTACATGTCATATCAATTATAAATTTTATCAACGTAATTGTAGCCTAATTGATTAACCCAGAATTACATAGGGCCTACTTATATTGATGATAAATTATTGTAAATGCTATAATTCTTAAAACCTTCGCTCTGACATGCAATTAATCGTGTATTTATGTAAATGACCAACAATTAATACCTATCGGTGTCAAAAGTAACAGCAGCATTATTCAATAAGACAAATATCACATACTTGTTTGGTTATTCAATTTAATAGGGCTATAAATTGTTCACTTTTTTCCCCAATATACTGCCAATGTTTGCATTGGAAGTGCATAGTGAAATTTACAGGAATGGACGTTTCCCCCAAAAATGCGTAAGAGTTTACATAAAAATGACCAATATTTTAATGTTCATGTGACGAAGACGCCTTTTGATCTTTAATGATTTCAAATAACCCTAACACATAAATTCATCATCATAGTACATGTTTCATACAATAGAGGTTAGCATTGGACAGGATTTAACATCAGTGTCTCATAAATGTTTCCATATCCCACGTGAACTTGCAAAAAGTGTTGCCCCAGGAACTTTCACAAACTTTGTACATATTTCACATTTTTGTGTAAAAGTCTTGATGCATTTCTCCGGGACGAAAGACCTGATGCACAGATCTTTTGATCCTTAGCACATATTACAAAATCAGAAAATAATTGTGACCTTTTACATAAAGATTTATTACTTTTTGCTTGTACATGTAATATAATGGTGTAAACCTTTTCTCCGCAGTGTCAACCTATCCGCCACAGTTTAAAGTTTTCTCCGCGGTGCAAACCTTTTCTCTGCGGTGTAAAGTTTTGAGCAACCGGCCATAGGTCGTTTAACCCTTATTTCAGTTTATTTCATTTCTAACTATAAGGAGGCACTACTATCTCTGTAAGTTTCGATCCGATGCGTGCCAATTTCCAAAGGATAAAAATTATGACCTGTATATAGAGACCCCAGTCCGCATAAATTTGAACGGGCGTCCGAACGGCCGAGGCGACGACATATTATACTTCCACATAAAAAACGGACACTATAAATATAGATAAATAATTAATTGTTCTAAAATAATGTCACAAACTGTAATCTGGCATATGGATATGAAGTACGGGATAGTTACAATGTCGGATTACACAGATTGTCGAAATACTCAGTTTTCTCATATAACCGAAAGTAATATTGTAACTTCGAAAAAGTACTATCATAATTTAGCTTCGAATACCCACCCAGAACGTTATTCCCCTTTTAAAAAATAATATAACTTCCTGTACATTAAAAATTTCATTACATTAGAATATCTAACAATAACAATGCATGTTCATGTTGTTTGCTTTTGTTTTAAGAATGCATACCGTAACGCTGATTCCCGGGCGCAATCCTCTAGCACTCGCATCTTGTCTACATGTAGAATCGTCCTTAATCTGAGCGAATGTTTTTATTTCATTTAGCATTCCTAGGCATTTTGAATAGGTCAAGTCTGTCGTTAATTTATCGTTAGCGTCCTACTGGGCTAATGAAGACGGGCATACGCCATCCATGCACAGTAGGCCTATGCTATGAGTGGAATTTTGCCAGGGTATCTTCACTATGGCCTACTCTTATATCGAATTCCAACAACCAAGGCATATTTTACGTACACACCAATTTATACAAAGGACCACGGTTTTTTGACCATCTTAACGACTAGACAGCTGTCCTTGTCAGGGCCCCCGTCCTTCACGTCTGAAAAGAGGAAACCCCGTCGTAAATTCCGGGGAACTTTCAAGCTCAACGACTAGACACCTCACCAGTAGGCTAGCGAGCCAATGTCTAACCACTTAACCACCGTGGCTCATTGAGATCTGTTTCAAAGAAGTAATGTGAAAGTGGCTTCATATACGTCCACTTCCACCAGGGATGATATCGAAGACAAGCCCCTGTATAAGATGACTGACCCTTATATAAGTTCAAATGTATTCTACAAGCGACGTCACTTCAAGCAGCGTCAAATTAACTCCACAAGCTATCATCCAATATGTTGTTTACATTAGTAAGATGAAGAATCCTATTTAATTTCAATAATTTCTGATAATTAATTCTAAAGTTATGGGCCTTGTTTCACTTTACTGCATCTTGTGAACGCTCTAACATCTAACGTTATCTGTCGATCTGTATGAGGTTTTTTTTGCATCATTGAAACTCGTAAAAAAGGAGAATCCTATTTGATTCCAGCAATTTCCGTTAATAACATCTAAAGTTATGACTCCTGTTTCCCTTTATTGGACCATGTTCAAGAACATTGGGTTTAAAACGTGTATATTAGATTTCAACGAAACCAGATCAAAATTGTGACCCCCAGGGGTCCACAAGCTTGATATACCATAATTTTACATTATTTGCTAACGTTTTGGCAGGCAGTTTTTGTCCGATTTTCAAGAAATTCGAACTTCCCTATCATTATGGTGTAACGGTGGTAGAAATGAACGGTGTTTTAAATCGAATAAAAAATTATGGTCTCTAGAGGATCCACCCACAAGCTAAAAACGCGAGTTTTCATACAATCAGGGTCCATAATCCAAGATGTTACGGTCCAGTATGCGCGAATATCGAAAGGAACCAGGATCTGTGGGTAATAAACAATTTTTTTTAAGTTTTATTAAAATCGGATTAAAATTGTGTTCTCGAGAGTGTCCACAAACTAATTTCGTGCAATCAGGGGCTATAACCTTATGAAGTGATAATGCGGGCGTATAAAAAGGTGTAAAGGTGCTGAAAGTATAATATATCTGCTTAAAAAATATTTCCTATTTAGTGTAAATTGGTACAAAACAGCGCCCCATATGGAAAAATTCGGCGCCCATATGCCCTTTCCATTGAACACAATACGAGGCAGCTACTTACATGCCCATATCAGTATAGGCGTCTCATAAAGCCAAGTGACATTGGTCGGGACACGAGATTGGCAGGGCGCCCAACCAATGTCACTTGGTTTTATGGGAGCCTCACCAATCATGTCGTTATATATGATTCGCCACTCACATGGTGGGGTGCCTCATAATCATTCACACGATGAACACCACAACTTGATGGGGCGTTAAAAACGGCGTGATCTGTGGTGCACCTTATCCCAGAGGACCTACCATAATGACATGATATTATGATTGTTGGGCCGCACATAATGCATTATGCCTTTATCCATTGTGGGAAAACTCTGCTACCCTTTTCATTGGACGCAATACGAAGCCAACGACTAACGTGTCCATATCAGGGCGCTCTATAAAGCCGAGTGACTTTGGTTGGGCGCCCACTACGAGATTGATGGGACGTCTAACAAATGTCACTTCTTTTCATGTTGTTATATATAAGGCGCCTCATAATGAATCACACGATTAACACCTAACTTGAGGGCCGTCCAAATCTGTAATCTGTGGTGTGGCTTATCCCTGAAGGGCGCCTATAATGACATGATTGGTGGGGTGCATTAAAATGACAATGTATGTTTGTCGGTCCGCACATTATAAATAATATGGAACGAGATTGGATGGGCGCTAATAAGAATTGGTCAATGGGGCGCCCAATACAGCATGATTGGGCACCCTTGCGCGCCCCGAAAGATCATGGTCAGACAATTCATTTTATCTTGTGTTTATTGACTTGAAGTCGCTTCGCATTGCACCAGTATCATAGGACAGCAGGGACTGTTTAAGGTCTGCCACTCGATTAATAGTGAATCTCACCAGTTAATTAATATTTCACTGGTATCCTTCGTATATTCTTTGAATTTTATACAACATCCTCTCGCAATAAAAAAGATAGTAAGCTGGCACTGCCAGGCAGGATACGCCCACATTTTCGAGAGATGCTTAGAGAACAAGCAAAATCGAAAGTGACTTTTCCTACAATCAAAGGCTATAATTCATTAAATTACAATTTTATATGCGCAAATATCGAAAAGAATCAAGATCTTTAGGTTATAAACATGCATTTCAAGTTTCATCAAAATCGAATTAAAATTGTGACCTATACTGGGTCCACAACCTTGATATACCATATTTTAACACTATTAGCGTACAAACGGTGGCCATTTTGTCTGGCAATTATGGTCCGATTTCCCTGAAATTCAAACTCAACCTTCCGTATGGTGTAACGGTGATTGAGTCAGGTTTTTAAAAACGGATAATAATCGTGACCCCCAGAGGGACCATAGGCGATTTTTCGGACAATCAGGGGCCATAATTCGGGAAGTTATGAATTGATATGTGAAAATAATGAAAGGAACAGTATTCACGTACAAACGGCAGCCATTTTGTATGGCAATTTTGTTCCGAATTTTCCCGAAATTCGAACTCAACATTCCTTAGGGTGTTACGGTGATATAATCAAACGATTTTTTAAATCAGATAATAATTGTGACCTCCAGATGGACCACAATCTAAACAAAGACGATATGCGTATAATCAGGGGCCGTAATTCAGGAAGTTACGATCCGATATGCGCAAATATCGAAAGGAACCAAGATCTTTGGGTTATAACCGTGCATTTCAAGTTTCATCAAAATTGAATTAAAATTGTGATCTCTACAGGGTCCACAACCTTGATATACCATTTTTTAACAATATTCGCGTACGAACGGCGGCCATTTTGTATGGTAATTTTGGTCCGATTTTTCCGAAATTTTCACTTAACCTTCCTTAGGGTGTAACGGTGATATAATCCAACGATTTTTTAAATCGGTTAATTATTGTAACCTCCAGAGGGACCCAAAGCTAAACCAAGACGATTTTTTTCGTATAATCAGGGGCCATAATTCAGGAAGTTACAATTCGATATGCGCAAATATTGAAAGGAACCAAGATCTTTGGGTTATAACCATGCATTTTAAGTTTCATCAAAATCGAATTAAAATTTTGACCTCTACAGGATCCACAACCTTGATATACCATTTTTTTTTACCAGTATTTGCGTACGAATGGCGGCCATTTTGTATGGCAATTTTGGTCCCATTTTTCTGAAACTCAAACTCAACCTTCCTTAGGGTGTAACGGTGATTTGATAAAACGATTTTTTAAATCGGATAATTATTGTAACCTCCAGAGGGACCACAGGCTAAACCAAGACGATTTTGCACCTCCAGATGGACCACAATCTAAACAAAGACGAATTTGCGTATAATCAGGGGCCGTAATTCAGGAAGTTACAATCCGATATGCGCAAATATCGAAAGGAACCAAGATCTTTGGGTTATAACCATGCATTTCAAGTTTCGTCAAAATCGAATTAAAATTGTGATCTCTACAGGGTCCACAACCTTGATATACCATTTTGTAACAGTAGGAACGACGGCCATTTTGTATGGTAATTTTGGTCCGATTTTTCCGAAATTTAAACTTAACCTTCCTTAGGGTGTAACGGTGATATAATCGAACGGTTTTTCAAATCGGATAATAATTGTAACCTCCAGAGGTACCACGAGCTAAAATAGGTGAATTTTCGGACAATCAGGGGCCATAATTCAGGAATTTACCTTCCGATAGGTGCAAATATCGAAAGGAACCAAGATCTTTGGGTTATAAACATGCATGTAAAGTTTCATCAAAATCGGTTCAAAATTGTGACCTCTATAGGGTCGACAAGCTAAAAACGTGATTTTTCGTACAATCAGGGGCCATAATCCATGAAGTTTTGATCTGATACATGCCAATATCGAAAGCAGCCGAGATCTTTTGTTGATAAACCTATATTTTAAGTTTCGTCAAAATCGGACAAGAATTGTGACCTGTAGAGAGTCCACAAACAATTGTGGACGGACGGACGGACGGACGTCCAGACGGACGTCCGGACGGACGGACGGACAGGGGCAACGACATAATACGTCCACATGAAAATGTGGGCGTATAAAAATAGTGAATTCATCACAAAAATTATTCTATTGAAATCGTTCAAGGTACAAACCGTATTTGTTGCCGTTTATAGCGCATTTTCAAAGGTGTCAGATACTGCCGAAAACCTGGGCGCCTTGTTTCAAGTATAATAATAATCACGTCATTTTACAAGGGTGGCAAATTAGGCCTGAGGCCTTTTTCAAATTTGGCCCTTGGCACAGATCGTGCGAATGATTTCGATCATTACTGCAGGAAGAAACCGAAGAACTCGGGGGAAACCTGTCTGATCGGACGGGAGACCGAATATCCCTCTCACTTACAACGATAAAGTTCATGCCCTGAGCTGGGATTGAACCCTCGTTTCATTGGTGAGAAGCCGCCTCTCCATCGCCACGGCTATCCGACCAGCTATAGATTCAGCGCACCCCTTTCTCCGGATTTGAAGCATCCCTTTCGTAATTAGTATTTCAGATATTATAAAACTTAGTAGAATTATTTTAGACTAGAACCCAATGAGTCCATACACTTCTCCGTAGACCGTCAACTGTAGGTACATGGGCGCCTCAAGAAGCCTCATCGGCGCGCCACCAGCAGCCTTGCCCGCTAACATTTTTTGGGCGTACGGTCCTGGCAAGTCAATTCGTTTATCTCAATGATCAGTGCCTGAAATGCTGCCAAACTGCATTTCCGGCAGCCTGATGTTTAAACAATGTGTGAAAAATGTCTGGGAAGACTCCCTCTCCCAGCTGTATGATGGTACGTCACGCGTAGAGACGCATAGGGTACGTGACATAAATGTCAGTCATCTTGTACAGAGTTATATGCAGGCTTTCGCATTACCCTGTGAAAATGATTGCACTTTCTTTTTCTTAGAATGTTTTTCAGAAAAGTTCAAAATATTTTTTTTTTAAAATCCGGTATGCGCGCCCCGGGTTTTATGCAGTTATGTTTGTTTAGCGCTAACTGCTTTTTAAGTGTATATAATTGACAAATACACCTCCTGTTTTATACCGACAAAGATAATTAATAACGATACCGCTCCAGGTTTGATCTGATAATTAGTCATTAAAATTTCAGATTTCTAACGTATAGAGTCGATTTCAGCACACTCATTATCAAGTTGTGAAAGTGATAATCTGATCAATGATGCGAAAATTTACTGCGGATCAGTTGGGCGTTGAACTTCAACTTTTACTCAATGCCTTCGTCACATTATTTCATCACAATTTGTGGATCTATGTCTAGTCAAATATATATAATATATGATAAAATTGTTGGTTTTATGTGGATCAAGGTAAAAAAAACTTATCACAGAATAAAAATAACTTATGATACGTTTTCATGATCCTAGGTCACGATTATCCAGTAAAATTATTAATTTATTTTTAACAACCGTGTCCGTAGTACAGAACAACTTTTCGGGGAATGATTTAAATTTATTTCTGTTAGTAATCTGGTGATGAAATTTTAAATTCTGATTGCATATACTTTCTGCTTCAACAAAATTTGTGAAAAGTATAAAGTGTGTGTATTTTGAGTGTACATGTCCATTGCCGAAAATCAATCAAGAGCGTCTCTGACATAGTTGTAAAAAGACAGGTTACCGAAATATTACCCATAATCCACCATTTTGACCTATTACGCCTGCGCATTAGAGATTTTGCGGAGAAATTATAGACAAAATTTCTTCGGGTTCTTTTGATTTAGCGATATATTGACTGAAAAGCTACAGAAACACATGTAAAAGATATACAAATGGCACCGATAAAGCATAAGGATTGGATTCTTTCCTCGATTGACCAGCTGAGGCATAGAAAAGCCCGACCCGATCTCAATCGCATTTGCCACATGGTGCGAAGGAGGTACGGGTTGAGTATTCAAGAAACGACGGCAAGTCTAGAGAATTTAGTTGATGCGCGTATTGTTGTGAAAGTCGAATACAAAGGACACACAAGCTACAGAAATGCTGCAAAATGGAAGAAGAGTGCAATGGGGGGACAAGTACTTAACTCAAATGCATTCATTCAAGATATCCAGAAAGCTGTAGCAGAAATATGCAAAAATAACTCCAGCGGTGAGCGGGGGGCAAATATACGCGATATTGAAACATGGCTGGCGGCTAACGGTTCCGAGGAGACAGAGAAAGAATCAGCGAATCTCGAAGATGCCCTCAATAGGGAAGTAGAAAATAAAAGATTGAAAAGACTTTTCTTTAATGGTCACTATATTATAGCCAAGAAGAACACGGAAGATAAAGAAAAGTCCAAACCAAAAGGAGCGATTGCGACAACAAGTGCGAAATCTACGGCCGAAAATACGAATCCAACAACAGCCAAGAAACGCGGCCGTCCCCCATCAAAGCGAATGGTGTGTTATTGTTACAATAATTATTGTAAAGGACTAGATCTAATGTAGATAGCAGCAAATTTTGTAATTTGTTTTGCTTTTAGAGGCCTAGTTACTATATTAAACAAGTTGTAATATGTTATCTCATTTGACATTGACATTGGAAGTTTTTGTTCTATAAGCCATAAGGGTCACCAATTAATTTTAGGTGCATTTTAGAATATAAAATGGTTGATAGTGACAAAAATATTTATTTTATCTAAGGAAATTCGTCACAATTTTTTATGAATCTGCATTGAGCATGTGAACATAATTTCTTCGAGTGGCATTCAGTAACTGAACCGTAACACACCGAAAATATTGAAAACTATTTGTGGCTTGTGCTGGCAAAATTAGTCGGAATGCATAAAGTCTAATAATGAGCTACGAACAACACAAGTTCAAATATTGATTTCGATCAAAATTGGAGTTTTCACATAAATAAATATACTATCAACGCCCCAAGAGATTGCTAGTCAACTGGCGTGGTTTGAATCCTGGTTGTATGTGACATAGGGTCACCTGTCCAACCTTTTGGGTTTTCTCCGGTTTCCTCCCACTGCTAAAGACCCCTACGTACAAGTTAATTATTGAAATAAAATTAAACCCTAACCTGGTCCCGAAATTACCTAGTTTGTGTCGGGTGGAAGTTAAACTCAATCTCTCTAAATTATAAAACCGGGAGCAATATTGAACCAAAAAAATAATAAGTATATAGCGTGTTTGCTATGTGATTTGTTTTAAAACATACTGACATATTTAACATTTTTATTCTCAATACTACAAACTGTAATTATTTTTTTTTCTTTTGTAGAAATTTAAAAAGACTCATGGACCTGATTTCGAGATGCTCGATCTGGTTGGAAAAAAATCCAAAAATATTGATCCTGGTTTTTATGAAGAAGATGTAAATGCTGTTTGTGATTTTTGTAAACTTTCTTCTTCAAAGAATATAAAGGGAAAACCAGAAAGACTATTATTTTGTCATGATTGTAATGCCATAGGTAAACCTTGAATTTGTCTCTTTAAAATAGTGATCGTCATATTACACCAATTCTTCACAATAACCTACTGATACTGTTAGTATACCAAGTTCAAATCTGTAGACAATGACTTTGTTATTATCAAGGCTGTAGAAGCTGGGTCAGGACACTAACCCCAACTTCATTAGCAATAGAGTCTACTGAAATTTATTATCTGCATTTTGCCAAATTTAAAAAAAACAAGTTGGCTAGACAGTGAACGGGAATTTGCCCATCAATGACATACCTGGTTTGCACACCTATAGTTTAGAAAGATTGATAGATAGCTATTACAAAATTGGCAAATACATTCTTTCACTCATTTTATTTAACCAATTATTTCTTTGTAGCCCATCCATCTTGTATGAAGTATTCACCCAAACTTGCTAAGAAAGCATATAAAGGAGAATGGCAGTGTATAGATTGTAAAACATGTTGTGTTTGTGATGATGCAGAAGCTGCAGTAAGTATTCAAACGTCATCAATTTCAGCCAGAAAGTAAATGAATAAACATGTCTTATTATCTACTTACCTACAGATGGTAGTGAACAACCAGTAATGGGTCTCAAAACGTTCTCACTGATGGATTAACAGAAATCAAATGGGATTTAACATCTGAATTTCTGCTCCATCCAGGCTACCGAGGACATGTCATGCAGTGTACTATGAGTGCAAAATTTCTGTGGCAGCGGTGCCTAATTTAATTTGATTAGCAGAGATCACAGAAAATCCCAAATTGTTTCACAAGGCTTTAGAATCTGTCCACCACTCACACTAACTGGATTGGCAATGTACAGTGGTTACCTCAGGTCATAACTGAGAAGAACAATCGGGATCTTTCAAGACTAATTCCCACGTTTTTAGATGGAACACTATAAACATCATGAAACCCACAAAAATATGTAAACTGGGTTGTAGATTGCCTTAGAAAATGAATGAACAGTTCTCATTTTGAAATTGTTAGTTTTGTAATGTAAATTTCACCCTAATTGTAACGAATTAATTGATAGGTTATCATGCCAAGTTAGACCGATCACATTTTTTACTCACCTTATTGAGTAAAATACAAGCATTGAACTACTTATAGTAGTGTGTTTTTCATGAGCCTCTGTGTAACTTCTTGAAAACCAATGAAATCTATATCTTAGTTATGACTTGGCAGATTTATCGAACAAGTTTTCTTACGATCAAATTTGACAATGTTTGATGTAACTGTATATTCATATAGAAAATTACCTTTGAAGCACTAATAATAACTCTAATCTTTCAACAAGCAACATGTCCTAATGCGATCTGGCTGCTTCAGGTTGGTTACTGGGATATTTTACTGTTGATTATTGTTTAATGAAGGAATAGAATTTGAATAACTGTTTATGTACATTTTTCAGACTACTATGTTATTCTGTGATTGGTGTGATCGAGGATATCATATGACATGTCATAAACCAACACTTAAAGATAAACCCAAAGGTAGTTTTTACTTAATAGGATCATCATAATAAAATTATTTTACTGCCACAAATCAGCCTAGAGAAAAATTTGAGTTATACAATTTTTTTTTTGTCCCCTGCCTTTCGAAGAAAGCAGGGGACTATTAAAATGGGTTCGTCTGTCTGTCTGTCCGTCTGTCACAATTTTTGGGACACAATAACTCTCCTTCTAATTGAGCTAGAATGTTCAAACTTGGTGTAGGGGTTTATTAGGTCAATGCCTAGATGGAGTTTGAAGATGAGCATTTTCTGCTTAGGGTAAGCAGAGATAAGCAATTTGATTGGTTGATGCTTTAGGACACGATAACTTTAGTTCTAATTAAGTGAGAGTGATGAAACTTGGTGTATAATTTCATTACATCAATACCTTGACTAAGTTCGATAACGAGCATTTTCTGCTTAGGGTAAGCAGAGCAAAAAGCAATTTGATTGGTCGAGACTTTGGAACTGAATAACTCTCATTCTAATTGAGTTAGAATGTTCAAACTTAGTGTGAGTGTTTATTAGGTCAATGTTTTGATGGAATTTGAAGATGAGCATTTCCTGCTTAGGGTAAGCAGAGGCAAGCAATTTGATTGGTTGATGCTTTAGGGCGCGATAACTTAAATTCTAATTAAGTGAGAATGATTAAACTTGGTGTGTTTTTTCATTACATCAATACCTTGACTGAGTTCGATGTAGGTGTTTATTATGTCAATACCTTGATGGAGTTCGAAGGTGAGCATTTTCTGCTTAGGGTAAGCAGAGATAAGCAATTTGATTGGTTGATGCTTATTAAGTTCTGATTAAGTGAGAGTGAGAACACTTGGTGTATAGCTTTAGCTTTATTATACCGATACATTGACCAAGTTCGATAATCAACATTTTCTGCTGAGGGTAAGCAGAATGATAAGCAATCTGATTGGTTGATGCTTTGGGGCACGATAACTTTAGTTGTAATGAAGTGATGTAAGTGATGAATATAGATTCATTTTATCATTACCTTGTTGACTAAGTTCGATTTAGCAATTTTATTGGTCAAGACTTTGGAACATAACTCTGCTTTTAATTGAGGTAGAATTTTGAACTTAATGTAGAGGATCATTAGGCGAACTTCTTGACTAAGTTCAATAATAAACATTTTGAGCTAAAGCTAATATTTTGAAAAAAATAAATGTTTGATTAATTAATATGTGTCATCTTATTATTTTGGGATTTCGGCGGGGGGCATCAGCCTCACTGTTGGCTTGTTCTTTGTAAAGATGACTATATTGACATTCCCATTTTGAGATCTAGCTGTTCAAAAAGTTGGCAGAAGTAAAATTAGGATAAGTGAACAAACAGCCTCCATTCAGACGTTAATGTCTGCTTTATACTAATCAAAATAACACCAAATTCAACACATAGTGGACATACTGAAAAGTGTTGAATGTCAACTTAGTGAAACTAAAAACTTGAGTCTGAACTACCTTCTTAACTTGCACCTGGTTCATTCTTTCAACCATGCAGGTCTCTTAATTACCTATGATTATGTTGAATCTATTCTTTGCAAAATGAAATATACGCACAAAGATCCAGCAAAATGCAATAAATAGATTTTAATGTTGCTGTCCAATTTTACCAGTATGTACTGATATTCATATAACCAGGAGTTGGTTTCAAAATGAGCTTTGTATAGTGTTGAGTAGAGACCATTGCATTAGTAACTGTTTTTCAATAAGTTTATTTATCTACCCAGTTACTAAATGCCACTTAAAGCGAGAATTTAATATTTTCTAAGAAAATCAAAACATAAGTATTTTTTTGTCTTTTGCTCAATAGGTCATCAACTCAGTATTATACGACCATGAGCATTTTTTCCCACCCTTAAAATTCATTGACACAGTAAAGAATAACACATTAACCTCCCTTGTTATCCCATTGCCTCCATGCATTGGCTTCCTTCAAACGTTGGAATTTGAAGTTGAAATTGATATTTTTGCTAATTTCTCAGCTGACAATACTGAATTATAGGCTTATTCTTTAACGGGGTAGGACTGTTTATGGATACCATGTATTTTAAGGCTGTATTTTAATAATTTTTAAAAAAAATATATATAACTTAAAAATTTGAAATTGTGGCTTTAACGAATACATTACATTAAAATTTCTTCTTGTTCAGGTAAATGGATGTGTTCTGAGTGTGGAGGTGCAAGTGTTTCAAAGGTTAAGGAAGTAGAAGAAAGTAGTGGGAGTGAAAGTATCTATAATGATAATTGTAAGTTTTTCTCAACAAAAGCACTAAATAATATTTCAAGAGTTTCAAAATCATAAAAAAAACCACAATAGTGGTAAAACTGGCAAGAAATATTCCTGCAGCACAGGCTATAATTGTTTGTGTTTCAAGCAATACTGTGGAGAAAGTAAGCGTCCTTTTTCTTAACGAATAAAGTTGCATTATGCAGATATTAAACACAACAGACCAAATTTCGATTGGCTTACTAGTAGAAATGTTCTGATTAAAATTATAGAGCTTTTTAAGACTAACCCAGATAACGGCAAAAATGATGCCATAAGGAAAGCCAATGAATTCAAATGGATTCATACTTTAAGAACATTTGCACTGGATGGCATTAATGATAAGATGCAATCCTGAGGGATCCCCCACTTTATTGTTTACTCTTTAAAATATATTTGCTAAATTTTAGATGGGTCTTTTCCACCGACACCATGTGATTCACCAGTTCAATGTGATGATGATAAATATAGATATAAGTAAGTTTTAATTTGGATATATACTTTTATTATGATTAAATGCTGTTCCTCGAAATTGTATGTTCAGAATGAGATTTGTTCAAAATAAAGTAAAAAACATTAGATAAAAAGTGGCTTGAACTTCCATCAGGAATATCCGATTGAAGAATTATTGCATAGCACAAAAAAACTATATGAAATTCACACTTTTTATACGCCCACATTTTCATGTGGACGTATTATGTCGTCGCCCCTGTCCGTCCGGATGTCCGTCCGTCCGGATGTCCACAATTGTTTGTGGACCCTCTACAGGTCACAATTCTTGTCCCATTTTGACGAAACTCAAAATATAGCTTTATCACCTAAAGATCTCGGCTGCTTTCGATATTGGCATGTACCGGATCGAAATTTCATGGATTATGGCCCCTGATTGTACGAAAAATCGCGTTTTTAGCTTGTAGACCCTATAGAGGTCACAATTTTAAGCCGATTTTGATGAAACTTGACGTGCATGTTTATAACCCAAAGATCTTGGTTCCTTTCGATATTTGCACCTATCGGAAAGTAATTTCCTGAATAATGGCCCCTGATTGTTCGAAAAATCACCTATTTTAGCTTGTGGTCCCTCTGGAGGTGACAATTATTTTCCGATTTAAAAAACCGTTTGATTATATCACCGTTACACCCTAAGGAAGGTTGAGTTCAAATTTCGGGAAAATCGGACCAAAATTGCCATACAAAATGGCCGCCGTTTGTACGCGAATACTGTTAAAAATGGTATATCAACGTTGTGGACCCTGTAGAGGTCACAATTTTAATTCGATTTTGATGAAACTTGAAATGCATGGTTATAACCCAAAGATCTTGGTTCCTTTCAATATTTGCGCATATCGGATCGTGACTTCCTGAATTATGGCCCCTTATTATACGCAAAATCGCCTTTGTTTAGCTTGTGGTCCCTCCGGTGGTGACAATTATTTTCCGATTTGAAAAACCGTTCGATTATATCACCGTTACACCCTAAAGAAGGCTGTGTTTGAATTTCGGGAAAATCGGACCAAAATTGCCAAACAAAATGGCCGCCGTTTGTACGCGAATCCTGTTAAAAAATGGTTTATCAAAGTTGTGGACCCTGTAGAGGTCACAATTTTAATTCGATTTTGATGAAACTTGAAATGCATGGTTATAACCCAAAGATCTTGGTTCCTTTCGATATTTGCGCATATCGGATCGTGACTTCCTGAATTATGACCCCTGATTATACGCAAAATCGCCTTTGTTTAGCTTGTGGTCCCTCTGGAGGTGACAATTATTTTCCGATTTGAAAAAACGTTTGATTATATCACCGTTGCACCTTAAGAAAGGTTGAGTTTGAATTTCGCGAATACTGTTAAAAAATGGTATATCAAGGTTGTGGACCCTGTAGAGGTCACAATTTTAATTCGATTTTGATGAAACTTGAAATGCATCGTTATAACCCAAAGATCTTGGTTCCTTTCGATATTTGCGCATATCGGATCGTGACTTCCTGAGTTATGGCCCCTGATTATACGCAAAATCGCCTTTGTTTACATGTAGCTTGTGGTCACTTTGGAGGTCACAATTATTATCCGATTTGAAAAACCGTTAGATTATATCACCAATTATGGTTGATATTCTAGAAATTCGAACTCAACCTTCCGTAGGGTGTAATGGTGATAGAGTCAAAAAAAATTTAAATTGGATATTAATCGTGACCTCCAGAGGGACCATAGGGGATTTTTTACGCGAACAGTGTAAAAATATGGCATATTAAAGTTGTGGGCCCTGTAGAGGTCACAATTGTAATTCGATTTTAATGAAACTTGAAATTCATGTTTATAACCTAAAGATCTTGATTCTTTTCGATATTAGCGCATATCAAATTGTAACTTAATGAATTATGACCTTGATTGTAGGAAAAATCACTTTTGGTATTGCTTGTCCTCTATCCATATCTCGAAAATGTGGGCGTATCCTGCCTGGCAGTGCCAGCTTACTATCTTTTTATTTTATATTTATATTGTTTTGCAGGTTGTATAAAAAGAAACTTTCATCGAAAGAATCTTTAGCAAGAGAGCTATCAAAGGATCCAAAACTTGATGGCCAATATTATCCTGATGCTTCTGATTGGACAATAGATCAAGTAGTCCAGTTCTTCCAGTCACTAGGCTATACCGATCAAGTAGAATGTTTTAAAGATCAAGTAAGTCATCAGATTTTTAAGAATAATATTACTTTTTACTTTCATTGAACATCTAGACATTTAACAGATGCCGCTGCTTTGGCTTAATCCTTGCCTATGTTTTATCTTCCTTCGTTCAGTTCTGAGTTTAATCGTTTCTGGGAGTTTAACGACCACATCCACCAGGGGTGATATCGTAGACAAGGTATCATTATCCATCTGTCAATATTAAAATAAAGTAATTTAGTTCAAACTTTGTGACTTACTCATGGCTTGGATTTTGTTTTATTTTTCATTTCATTCCCTTATACAGTCAATTACCCACAAATTCTAGCAAGGATTTTGTAACAGAATGTCAATACTTTTTTATTTAAAAGGAAATTGATGGTAAATCTTTATTGCTGATGAAGAGAGTAGATGTTCTAACCGGACTTTCGCTAAAACTTGGACCAGCTTTAAAAATCTACCAACATATACAAGGTTTACAAACAGCTGGTTTAGAATTTTAGAAGAGCAAATGTTATGTGACTGTATGATTGAGTGATATGTGATTTTATTTTATTAGAAGTTGTTTTATTAAAGTTGCTGATTGTTGTTCCCATTTTTGACTTGATCCATGCTAAAGCGTACTTACATTGATTATTTAACATTTAATTAAGAAAAGAAAATTCAAATATCAATAGATAATAACCTTACGTCTTAGATTCAATAGCATTAATATGAGGCCCATCAGAGACTTCCACAAAGATGTTGGCTTGTTTGACTATTTCCCATGCCGAATATTGATGTTGTTTTCAATTCATCATATCTTTGTTATTCTGAATGGAATAGAACCATTTCATTGATTTCACATCCATCAAATGGTGACAAGAATCTTTAGAGACTGATATAATTATTCAACTTGAAATGTAGAATGGCTGTACTCACCAAATTATCATAAAACAAATTACCACTGTATCGAAACTTAAATGTTTCGTTTAACTTTGAACAAAGACATGCGTGGCTACTTTTCTCTCTGTACTAAAGAGATTGGTTGAAATAAATGTATAGATAGTTGATATTGGTAAAAGAGATCAAAGTATTGATAGACTATTTACCTAGTATATGTGCTGCTGCTGTCTGTTGATTTAAATGATTAAAATTTGTGCCAAAGGTAATCTTCCAAATTAACCATTTATATAAATGTGCAAGTTAATGTCTTGATTGATTTTGAACAGTGAATGTGGTTTGTTATGTGTATATTTTAAACTATTGTACACAGTTAACTATTTTGTATTTGTTTTTGGTTGTAATTGATGTTTTGAATATTTTTTAATTATAAGGAGCTTTAATATACATGTATGTTAATAAATGTAGTAATGGTCATTTAAAACATATCAAGTTTTTTAAAGAAATTAATTTATTTTTTTGAATAGAAGTATTGTTATGTATATGTAGGTAATATGTGATAAGAATACCGATTGTTAACAGATGTAAATATTAAGAATAAAATAAATGTAATGAATGAACTTTATAGCTTAACAAATAATTATTGTGTTTCTAAGATATTTGAACATTATTCAAGAGCTAATTCTGCCTAATACGGTCTTTTGTTTGGCCTTAAATGTTATGTTAATCATTAGACATTTATTTACATGCCAAGCCCATAATCAACTCTTCAGGACTTTGGATGGTTTTTGTTCTCAACAGATAAATATAATTGGCAGTTAATAATTTAATTAAGAAAATGGACACTGTTCTTCCAATGACGTCAATTCCACTCAAAATGAGGTAATTTGACTAAAATTTTCAACATATTCCCTTTTCTTTGTTTATTTTTTATAGCGAGAAATCTCAGCTCTTTTAACTAAATTTTACATAATGCATCTTTAAATACCATGTAAATATTTGTTTTGGTAAGTTGAAAACAATGTTAATAATTATGAAATGTGATGATGAAACTGAATCCTGTAATAATTATGAATATCAGGTGTATGAAGCTTTTGCTAACATGATCATTCCTATATACTGTTTCAATTCAATTGCATTAAATTGAATATTTACACATGGAATACAGTGAGCAACATTTTAACTATGATTGTCTTGTCTTTATCAAGCTTTCATGTTAAAATGTTGCTCAAGAAATAATCATTTATGACATGTGTAAAATTGTTAATTTAGAGTGAATTATTAAAATAGACATGCCATATGTTAATCCCCAAATAATAAGTTAGTTTTGAGTGGAAATTAAGTTCCATTCCACATATTCGACAAGAGAACAAAGGTTAGAGTTTAAGATTCATTTGAAAAAAAATTTAATGGGGTTTAACAACCAGGATTAGCATAAAATGTATTGGATTTATACTGCTTTACTATGTTCATTCTTGTTCATTTATTGTTTCTGTATGCAATATTAAACTGCTTTTTTATTTTTATCATTTTGTTATTAACTTTATAACTTACTGGTACCAAGAAGCAGTGAAAGCAAATTTGATAATGCAGCTGATATGTGATATTTGTCATGATTGTTGAAGACATTCAGCGACAAGAAATTCAACAACCTATTTAGGCCATTACAAATTTACAGTGAAATGTATAACAAAGGAGTATAATGGGGACCCTAAGAGAAAAACGACATCCAATCAATATTGTGCTACAGATGCTCGATTGATAAGAGTGGGAGAGAGGGCTAGCCATTTGAGTACTATTACATTGTTTTTATACGCCCACATTGAAATGTGGTCGTATATTGCTGCGCCCCTGTCTGTCCGGCGTCCACAATTGCTTGTGGAAGCTCTAGAGGCTAAAGTTAATAACCGATTGACTTTAAATTTATACACAGTGTTTAAGGTCATAAAATGAAGAAGCCTATTGATTTTCAGCAATAAATGTTTCATTACCGAAAAAGTAAAATATGCGACAACTCTTGTTGACTGCCCGGACGATTTAGCTGCTGTGGGCGTATGTTTCGTTGCCTGGCAACCTATGTTCCTTCAAGAAGTCAATGCAGACACATGCTACATAAAGCATTATGCTGAAATATGTGCAGATACTTTGTCCCTGTATTACTGGGTGTTCATTCTGCATCATGTACAGCTCTATCCTGTGTTGGTAGCTAATGCCTTCCTCCAATGCAAAAGATCTATTTGCACAATCAGAAAAAGTTATTGTCTCCCAAAGCATCAACTTATGAAATCTCATATCTCTGCTAAGCATAAGAAAGGCTCAAAATTATTCAAGGCATTCATCCGAACCAAGTTTTGAAATTCCCTGACTCACATTTATCTTAATAAAACAGATTTCAGGGATTCTATTCCTTGGTAAGGAATACAGTTAGTATTCATAATATTCCGATTTAATAAAGACAATGAAATAAATCACTATCAAGGATGACATTTATTGCCAAAAATTTTGAGCATTAATCTTGCAATTTTATTCTCTAAAAGAGGCATTATGCAAGAGCTAAATCTTCCTTTTGCAGGTCTTTCTTTATGCCTTTATATAAATTATTAATTAGACATTAAAGATGGGTTCCCAGCAAAGTATTTATCGGGTAGTTATTTCCAACAAAAGTATGGCAAATTTGGTATATGGAAAGTATAGACACCCAATCTCACTAGAAAAATACTGGATTTTGCAAAAAAACGCCCATGGGGCAAGCACTGGACAATATTGTCAGGGAATTACTAACTGTCAACCTGACAGGTTTTGCTGGCTTATTGTCTGCTAGATTAGGTCAGGAAGCAGTTGTTATTTCTAGCTCAAATGGCTAGGCGGTTTGGGGAACATTGAGGGTTGCCAACGTACAAATGACTCAGCAATTAAACATTGGAAAAAGAAGTTGACATAAATAATTAAGAATTTACCCAGGCCCCAATGAGTATGGTAGCTGTACAGTAAGTAAAGATAGATACATTCTGAAAGATGGTTAGCTGGCACTGCCAGGCAGGATATGCCCACATTTTCGAGAGATGGATAGAGGACAAGCAATACCGAAAGTGATTTTTCCTACAATCAAAGGCCATAATTCATTAAGTTACAATTTGATATGCGCAAACATCGTAACGAATCAAGATCTTTAGGTTATAAACATGCATTTCAAGTTTCATTAAAATCGAATTACAATTGTGACCTCTACAGGGCCCACAACTTTAATATGCCATATTTTTACACTGTTCGCGTACAAACGGCGGCCATTTTGTCTGGCAATTATGGTCGATATTCTAGAAATTCGAACTCAACCTTCCGTAGGGTGTAATTGGATATTAATTGTGTACTCCAGAGGGACCATAGGGGATTTTTCGGACAATCAGGGGCCATAATTTAGTTATGATCCGATATGCACAAATATCGGAAGGAACCAACATCTTTGGGTTATAACCATGCATTTCAAGTTTCACCAAAATCGAATTAAAATTGTGACCTTTACAGGGTCCACAACCTTAATATACCATTTTTTAACAGTATTCGATACAAACGGCGGCCATTTTGGTCCGATTTTCCCTAAATTCGAACTCAACTTTCCTTAGGGTGTAACGGTGACATAATCAAACTTTTTTTTCAATCGGATAACAATTGTGACCTCCACAGGGACCACAAGCTAAACAAAGTTGATTTTGCGTATAAACAGGGGCCATAATTCAGGAAGTTACGATCCAATATGCGCAAATACCGAAAGGAACCTTAAAATTGTGACCTCTACAGGGTCCACAACCTTGATATACCATTTTTAAACAGTATTCACGTACAAACGACGGCCATTTTGTATGGCAATTTTGGTCCGATTTGCCCGAAATTTGAACTCAACCTTTCTTAGTGTGTAACAGTGATATAATCAAACGGTTTATCAAATCGGATAATAATTGTGCCCTGCTAAGGGACCACAAGCTAAACAAGGGCGATTTTGAGTATAATCAGGGGCCATAATTCAGGAAGTTACGATCTGATATGCGCAAATATCGAAAGGAATCAAGATCTTTGGTTTATTACCATGCATTTCAAGTTTCATCAAAATCGAATTAAAATTGTGACCTCTACAGGGTCCACAACCTTGATATACCATTTTTAAACAGTATTCGCGTACAAACGGCGGCCATTTTGTATGGCAATTGTGGTCCAATTTGCCCGAAATTCAAACTCAACCTTCCTTAGTGTGTAACGGTGATATAATTAAACGTTTTTTTAAATCGGATAATAATTGTGACCTCCAAAGGGACCAAAAGCTAAACAAAGGCGATTTTTCGTATAATCAGGGGCCATAATTTAGGAAGTCACGATGCGATAGGCGCAAATATTGAAAGGAACCAAGATCTTTGGGTTATAACATGCATTTCAAGTTTCATCAAAATCGAATTAAATATTGTGACCTCTACAGGGTCCACAACCTTGATATACCATTTTTTAACAGTATTTGCGAAATTCGAACTTAACCTTCCTTAGGGTGTAACGGTGATATAATTTTAACTCGGATAACAATTGTCACCTCCAGAGGGACCACAAGCTAAAATAGGTGATTTTTCGGACAATCGGGGGCCATAATTCAGGAAATTACGTTCCGATAGGCGCAAATATCGAAAGGAAGCAAGATCTTTGTGTAATAAACATGCACGTCAAGTTTCATCAAAATCAGCTCAAAATTGTGACCTCTATAGGGTCCACAAGCTAAAATCATGATCTTTTGTACAATCAGGGGCCATAATCCATGAAGTTTCGAACCGATACATGCCAATATCGAAAGAATTGTGACCTGTAGAGGGTCCACAATCAATTGTGGACGGACGGACAGGGGCGACGTCATAATACGTCCACATGAAAATGTGGGCGTATAAAAATGGATAATCGAGACCTAGTTTATTATCTTATTAGTAGCAATGACAATCAAGGCTAAACTGTTCTTCTTACATCTATAACTAGGCTCAGAGTGAAGAAATTTGACTGAAATTTTCAACATATTCCTTTTTCATTATCTATATTTTAACTTTTATAGCGAGAAATGTCAGCTCTTTATCTAATCTCACATAATTCCCCTTTAATAAACGTAGTTAACACATTAAATGATTGTTCAAGATCTTTATAATAAAGTATTTGGAGATAAGAAAACAGTGGCAAACTTCATTTTATGATATAGCCATATAAAATATAACATTACAAAACTCAAATGCTACTTCGATAAGCATATTATTAAATACATAACAATTAGGCATAACAAATATATAACAAGTTTTTACAAATTAACAAAATATATACAATTCAACAATCAGTTCATTAGCATACTTAGCTCAGATCACTATTAATACATATTTCATCAACAATAATTGTTCATATAAGACTATTTTGCTTTTGAATACCTAGTTTTAAAAACCCTCTAGTAAACAATATATTAATACAAGGCAAACAGGTGATAACAATCCTATATTTTGTAGAATTTTACATAGGTGTTCAAGACTATTACTGCAATGTGCTTCAAGACAGATTAAATCAAGTTACCCAGGATCTTGACACACACCGAGATGTATAATGAATAATTCCAGGATACACAATGGTGCTCAATATGGTGTTTGCATATAGACCCGAATAATCAATTTTAGACATTATTTTTACTACCTCTTGATATTCTAGATAACCATTCTGTAACTTTATCCCATTTCATACATTAAATCATGATTATATAGACATGATTCGTTTTTAGAAAAAAAAACACTACTTGGCACAATTATTTACAATTCATAGATGACATAAATACACTGGGATGAACATTTTTTATATAAATAATGCTTATAATATATAAAACATACTGCCACATTACTTCCAGAATAGAAGTCAAGCATTTAATTGTACATATGTGTGTGATACAAGCCTTAAGAAATTTATGTGATACAACAATCAAATGATACATGCATAAAAAAAACAATTAGCATATATATGCACATTTAATAATAATATAGCTTGTGAGATACACCCACTGTCCCAAAAATATTTCATCTTGAGATTTTTGGTGTGGGTTTGTTTTTGCTGTTCACTCATAATTGATAGCAACCATGTCACCCCATGCTAACTATCCACGGAATATTGATGAAAATCATCCAGCCACATTAATTCCAGGACACCAGTAGTTATCCTGTAGATATGTGGTATTGTCAAGCATAACACCACTCAAAACAGGTAGTCAATTGCAAATTATTGTTATTAAAAACACAATAATGATGTTAGTATCTTGTAATTTTTAAGTTGTATGTTAAAAACCAGAATCCACTCATTTCTGGCAAGGGTATGGCTGCATAAACTTTAAAAAAAAATTGTATAAAAATGCAATACACATTTTTGTTTCGTGTCTTGCAGTACAGTACTATAGTGAAGGCCTATTACAGAGTATAAATTAGAGTTAATGAAAATTATTTTATATTTTATAAAACATCAATCTTCAAGCTATCTACATTACCTTATTTATAACCTACATATTAATCCAATATAAGACATCACAATATTTACAACCACTTACAAGTAAAACAATATTAGTGTGTAAAACTGTCTGCTGACTAATGATAGATACATGGATTTCTATATAAACAAGAAGCGATCTAATATAAGGTCATACAAAAAAATTCTTCTTCTAAAGACAGACATTTAAAAAAGTCTGATGCAGGTTTTACTTCTTTAAATAATAAGAAAATAAAATAGGGTTAATGATGATGAGCATATGCCACGCTGTGTGCTTTGAGAGACATTCGGCTCAACACTACCGCTACAGTCTATTCTTATTTCAAATTTCAACTGTCAAGGGCCTCAGTTTTTATTGTCCCATCAGAAGACAGTGTTAGTGTGTTCTGAAGTCTTATATCAAATTTCTTATTTCTGCTTAGCCTAATCATCAAACTCAGTTGAATTAAAAGCAGCGTCATTGTGCCCCAAACTCTGAACCAATGAAATTGCTTACATCTGCTTAGCCACAGCAGAAAATGCTCAACACCTAACTCAACTCAAAGGCCCCCTAATAAACAACTACATCTAGTTTGAATATTCTAGATCATTTAGAAGCCGAATTTGTGTCCCAAAAAGTTTAAGGTACAGACAAACCCTTATAAAAAGACCCTGATTTGATGGTTGCAATTTCCTGATAACAATTTGTCAGTTTACAATTATCCAGTGTTATTTATGTCAATAAAATTTATCAGGCTTGTGTACTTGATAATCAAGCCTACGGTTCAGTTTCAGTATCTGATAACCAGCATATTTTTCTACATGGCTTAATTTAACTGTTAATAATTTCTATCCAAGTATTAGAATTAATTTACTGACATCAAGGAATTATTTCAGATTTGAAAAATCTTTTCTGGAAAATTAAGTTGACTAGGTCTAACAAACTTTGTCAAGTCAACAGATGATTCCAGACATGAATGGTTGATTCTGGTAACAAATGATAAGCTCACAAGAAGAATGCCAAAGGCAATTAGACCTTTGCCTCTGAAAATTTTCAATGCATAAAAGAAAGGGTATATTCAGTTTATCACCACAAGACTTCCAAGTAAAATCAAAAAATTAGCAAAGGAAAGCAGCACTTCGACAAAAATTGCTCATTGCGCATAAACTGCGAAATTTCTCATATTCATTTGTTTTTGAAGGCTGGTAATCACATCATTTCGTAAAGTTCACTTTGTCAAGACATGATCTCCATTACAAGAAATAAAACACTATCTGATATCTTGGCTGGCTGTTTGAAGTTTCTGTACATGTTTGTATATTTTTAGAGCTGGCCCCAACCTGATAGATAATCCAGTTAAAACATCACTCCTCTTCATCAATAACAGAGATTTGCCATCAATTTCCTGCATAAAATAATCCACAATTACCAATAATCAAGTCAAGGGTTGTCAACATAGACAGAACTAAGAGATGTCGGATATGCAAACTGTTCCAATACACAAGGTACAATTTTATGGATACACAATTACGGAGTTTGATACTAAGCTACACTTCGACGAGAATACTCTCCTCTTCATCAAGCAAATTACAATTGATCTAAATAAAGACAGTTTTCAATTCTACACCTTCATTAACTGAAGACTAGTTTTGACCTCTTTAACAAAATCTTGTAATACGTAGCCTACTGTGATCAAGGAAGTGTAAGATTCCTCTTTAAGGAGTATCTGATGCAACTTGCCACACAGAACATATTAAAGGGATACTCCTGAGTCCTATAAGACACAGTTTTAGTCTTATGTAAGGTAGCTATACCAGACAGAAACATACCTGTTCTCGAAATGCCTGTGACTGCTCAAAGAATCCTACAGAAGCAATAAAGCTAACAACGTCTTCTATAGACCAATCAGATGCATCTGGATAATACACTCCATCAAGTTTAGGAACTTTAGACAAAATTTTGGGCTTCTGAATGTGAAGTACCGCCCTGAAAATTACATAAAATACAAATACCAGGTACATTATTATTCTAATAAAGTATCCTTAAGGGTCAGGTATTCGAGTCCTATCCCAAGTCACTGACTGACATTTTCTAGACATTATCTAATGTATTGCACTCAAACCGAGCTAAAATGTACCAAAATAGATTACGTAACTTTAAATTAAGAAAAAAAAATCAAAATATCCATGGTAGAAATCTCCCAACTTGGATTCAGTCACATTAAAAAGCGAACCAACAAAGATTTTCAAGAAGATTGTAGGTTGCACTGGCTTGCTTTGAACATTTTTTGTTTACATCTTTTGTAGAGGATACTATATGTTGACATATTTCCAATTTATCATACCTACGTAAATACTTAAAATTTTTGGGACTGATATTTCTTTTAGAGATCAAACTTTAACAATATTGTAGTTTATAAGGGAATAAACAATTACCAGTTTAAAAACATATATACAGCACATGGTTTCAACAAATGTTCTCTTAACGTTATCAAGCACAAAAGCAATGTCGTTAGCAGCCATTTGTTATCTCAAATGAAAGGTCTGTATTCCACTGTATCATTCTGACCACATCATGTTCAATCTCGACTTGTACAGACAAGTATTGCAAAGTAAACACTCTACTGAATATTTACCTGTATGCTGGTTGATGATCAAATTGTGGTGACTCACATGGTGTCAGTGGTAAAGACGTTTCACCAACTATGTAAAATAAAAACATCCAACTCAATAACAAAATTTTGTAATTAAATTTGCTGGATTGCACACATTATAATCTCTGTGTTAAAATTAGATTTGAAATGTGTTTAACCAGCTCTATCACATATGTGATAATGACTGGCACCAATATTGTCCTTTAAATATCCTTACCATTATTATTTTTATTGGCAAGAATTCTCTCCTGCAATTCTAATATTTCCACAGATACTCCTTCAATTTCACATTCAGCACAAATCCATTTTCCTAGAATATGAATGAAGACAAATTTTTAATAATATAAAACATCACATTTACATTGCAGAATGACTATGATAGTAATGGATGTAAAGAACATGTTTTATAAAAGAAACCATATTTAATTCATTCTAAATAAACTTTTAATGTACATATTTAAAATGTTCAGTTGGGTATAATGATTAGCCTAGAGAGCTAATAAGTCACCATAGATCACAGGTAATAATGTTGTAACAGGACCATCCCCTCTGATATTACTGTTACAAAATTTTTTGAGCATATGATATGTTATGGTCATATACAGGCTAATTCCGATAATTAAACTGGCTTTATGCACATACCACTTTCATATGTTTGTTTTATGCACTTTTTAAAGATTGTAAATAGTAGTAGAATAGATTTCTTTTGCTGAAAATTAGACTTGTACAAACCTTGAGGTTTATGTGGTACAGGTGGCTGATGACAGTTCATGTGGTATCCTTTATCACATCCATCACAAAACAACATCAGATCCTACAAAGATCATACACAGTAATGAGGAAAATAGCACATCAGTTAGCACCATCATTTTTATTACAAGTTGGATGTTTGTTCCCTTCATTATATCCAACACCTTATTCCTGTATTCATGTAATTGGCGAGTGCAAGAAAATTTCTTATACTCACTGGATCTCCAGAATCATCACACATACAACATGTTTTACAGTCTATACACTGCCATTGTGATTGATAAGCTCTCCGAGATAATTCTTCTGTATATTCCATACATGATGGATGAGCTAAAAAAAATGTTTTTCAAATAATTTTAGAATTTGTACACTTTCACAAAATTATTAAGAACAAGAAAAAGGTTCAAACATGATTGAAAATATCAGAAATATCAATTTGTTTAAAAAGGGTTTAAAAGAGTTATTCTTCTTAAAAAATAAAATAGTGAATTGGGCAGATTTGACCAAAATGTTATTTCTATATTCCAGCCCTATCCAATTAAATAATTATATTTTTTAAAAATTGGCTGAAGTCAACTTGTTTAATAAATCTAGTTTTATTTTTGTCTTATGGTGTCAACAGTGGAACATAATATTGGTTAAAAATGTATCTTAAACACTGGCTTTATCTATAAATGTAAAATTTTCAACATATAAAAATCCAATGAATCAGCAGTTTTGGGATTTGTTTCTGGAAAACTACTTTTTAAAAGATTTTAAAAAATCCAAAAACAATATTGCAGTTACCTTTAGCATTGCAGTCCTTACAAATAAGTAAAAATTCAGGAACACCAAGTTTGTTGAACTCTGCAGTTTGGCTACAAAAATCACACTTTTCCTCACCATACTGTTTCTTTGAGGAACAGGGAGGCTCATATTCCATGTCTTCTTCATAGCTATAATTTCTCTTTAACTTCTGGAGATAAGAGAATAAAAGAGTTGTGACCTAGAGACACATCAACTAGAAAATGGAACTCTTAAGAATTGGCCATGTCTACCCAAAACTTTATGGATTACTACCATGCATCTTGCCTTGAACCATTATCCAGGAAAAGTTAAAGTGGTAAATATTTTGACTCGAATGGATAACAATGTTAAGTAACAAATTTATTAATCAATATAAGCTCAATATTCTTCAATATTTTCCATTACTTCAACAAAAGAATAGTTTTGCATTGTTTTGTGGAACTGTGTACTTTCTAACAGACACAAATTATTACATTGTTCAGAAAATAAAGATTTCAGGAAATAATGTTGATACCTTATTAATAATGTTGATACCTTATTAACAAGTTATAATCTTTTTTAGACACATTCAGTAACTTGACAGGTTAATAAACTATAGCACATAATTATGGAAAACAGCTACCGGGTACTAAAACTGCATTAGGTAAGATTAGAATTAGATAAAGAGCCTACAGTTCTTGCTATACAAGTTCAAAACTAGGTAATGAAAAACGAATATGCTGAAAATTTCAGTCAAATTACTCCTCCCTAAGGCTAGATATTAGTGATAGAATTATAGGCTGCTAGCATTGATCATCATTATTACTGTTGTTTCTATAATAAACAAAGTCTTGATTATCCAATTTATGGTAACCATATCAACCAGTCAACATATTGGAATTCACTAAATATCACAGGCACCGATGGTATCGAGAGTTGATTATGGTCTTGGCAAATTAGTTAATGTCTTATAAAAAGTTTAGATAACATTTGAGCCTAAAGAGAGACCTGCATTAGGTAGATTTGAGGACATTTTGATATCTATTTTCCATAAGTATGTGTTATAGTTTATAAGGAAAACTGGTAAGTAAATTTTTTTACACTACTCAGAAACCTCTTTGAATTTTTTTACCACCTAATACAGATAAGAGTCATTTTCAAAGTATGCACAAAGTATTTCTGATTATTCATTGTGTCAAAAAATCCGGCTTACATTCCACTGTTATTTCGCCCGTGAAAACTACTGAAAACTAACATTAAGGAATACACTACACATCTTCTAATGAAAAGAGTTTTCTTTTCTATGACAATTTATAATTTCAGGAAAACATCTTTTTTTTATATTTTGCATATAATGTACAGATAACAGTTAGTAAAATCCTGTCAAACCAACAGCTTTTTACTAGAAAAATCGTTCAATATGTATTAATATGAATGAATTATGTGTATTCTGGAGTTTGATCTCGAAAATTTATTTTTAAAGCTGATACATAAATGTTCCTAAATATCAATTTGCTACCGTCATATTAATACCATATACATTTTGGTGGGTTTTTTTGTTAAATTTATATGATAATCTCTCTCCTTAATATCAAGCCGGGAAATAAGGCACCTGTCACTGACAATGTCGAGGACAGATTCAGGCTTTTTGTCAGGCACAAAACCTCTGGTGCCTGTTATTTTGTACGGCACTGATTTGTCCTTTTTTTGATATTAATAATACATGTTCGGCACTAATTTGAAAATGTCAGGTGCTATTTAATTAATGCCTGACATTTTGTCAGGTACATCTCAAACCGTAATTTCCAGGCCTGCTCCTTATGTTATTCTTTCCTTCTTCATTTCATACAAGCTTTGTTTCAATAAACAAGATACATTTATTATATCCAAACTTTTACAACTACCTACCAGTATATGTTTGAAATTATAAAAATAAACGAGTGATAATAAAAATCGAGTCACATTATACCTGGAAAATAGGTCCAATTAAATTGCTCAATATTTTTCTAAAACTCTTAACTTAACCTATTTAACTCATTCCCTAAACAAATGTTGAAAATTATCATAATTATCTATTTGACCAATATTGTAATCAGAGGCGGATTCAGGAAATCCATTTAGGGGGGGGGGGGCATTGAGGGTCCCCTGAGAAAATTTTTGAAAAAATCGGGGTGTCAGTGGTGATTTGTGGCTCATATCTATTTTTTTATACTGTTTTTTAGGGATTTAGGGGGCACCTAGGCCCCCCCCCCCTGGATCCGCCTCTGATTGTAATTAATTTTCTAATCTACCATAAAGGTTTAATACACAAAATAAGAAAAAAATGGACAGGGAAATACAGACAAATTTGAGTAACATTTTTTTGTGAAATTAATTTTTTTTTTAAATTGAGCATTAAAACAAAAACATAAAACAAAACCCCTTCAAAAGAATATGGTACTTTACATTAAATGAACAACAATTAAATTATAACAGTGGCATTTTTTATAGCACTTTATTAATTAGGCAACATAATTGGTATACAAATCAAAACTCATCATTCAAAAGAAATCAGTGTATATTTTGATTCAAAAAAAATTATATTAATTAGGAGAAAAGATACATCTGTGATGCTGATACAGGTGAAAAAGTCATAAAATCACCTTTTTATTTTTTGGAGGGCGACCTCTCCGACTAGGAACTAATTTATCGGATTTAGTTGTGTTCTTGGGGGTTTTAGTTTTACCGATACGCACCGAAAAATTTCCATTATTTAATTTTTCAATTCTCCCCGCGTCAAATTCTCTTTGCAAAGCAACATTTATTGGACATTTGAGTCTTTCGGTATCATGAGTTTGAAACCATAGTTCTATGTCGCGAATGCTAGCACCGCGACTGAGTTCGTCTGTATTGCACGACTCGCAATCCAACACCGCCTCAACTAAATTACGACTGGCAGATGTAGAATTCATGACAACACCCTTTAGGTGACTTTTTCTCCATTTGGCTGCATGCCGGTAGCTTGTATTGCCCTTGTAGTCTACTTTCATAACAATTTCACTATCAACAAGGCGTTCCAAACAACTCTCTGTTACGGACGATGACAAACCGTATTTTCGTTCTAGCATGTGGCAAATGCGCTCAAGATCCGGCCGGGCTTTTCTGCCTCGAAGTTGGTCTATTGTATCTAGAATCCACTCCCGGTGTATAGGATTCTCCATGCCAATATCTAAGTTACATTTCCTTCGGTCTGTTGCATGATATCATGCCATTTTGAACGAGTTTGCAATAAAAATGTTAAAGTTATCTTCCTTCTCGAGAACGATTGGGGACACAAAATGGAAAAGTGCGCATGAGCGTATGCGCTGAAAGTGGCATTATGGGATGTATTTCGTTAATGGAACTTGTGTTATTGGGGAATTTGTCTCTAAAAAAATATTGATCGATTCCTTTTCAAACATAACATTAACAAGAATGATGTTAAATGAGCAGGTTTTTTTTATTATAATATTAGCTTCATATTTCGACTAAAATCATTTGCATTGAGTTGTATAAACCACGGGAAGCTCGCGAATTTAATAGACCGGTAAATGTGGGTTAAATGTACAGCCTTTCAATTCATACAAATTATGGAATGTTGTACTTACCAAGATAAGAAAATATATTTCTTTATGTTAGGGTATCAGGGTGTTTTATTTATCGAAACAGCGAATGCAATTTAAATACAAAATGTCATACAGTACGTGATAGTACATGTATATCTTATTGTTGCCGGACACAATTATTGAAAATAACTGTTAACGATTGCAAATGTTAATGCAATTATCGCTGGGCCTATTTCTCCCTTGAAAATTGGAATTCATTGGAATTTGTTCAAAGAGAATCTTCGAAAAAGTTATTACCTAGTAGTTATCCCTTTTTCTTTGAAAAACTAGAAGGAATTTAGGCAGGACACTTTTTTTTCATAGTTCACAGTTGAAATTTCTGTTATTTCAGAATTCAGTTTAAAAAGATTGAAAGCGGGTTTTAACACATGTGTACGTATTTAATAGTGGCCCCTCCTTTCTCTTATTTAAAAAAAACCCCTCAAATATCATTAAATTATAAAACCATACTTTTTTATGAAGAAAGCGTCACGGTCCTTTATCATCAGATGGTGGGATTGAACGGGCATTCAAAGCGTGAGAAAATGATAAAAGATATTACCCGGTATGTGATATCACAACTAATGTTTTGAGTCAACGAAATTGAATCACGGTGTGATCGTATTATTTCATAATAAAAATTAACTTAAAACGAGGTGTTGGATTTGTCTCTTTAAAAAGCTCAGTGTGTATGTATGCGGCCATCCTCGGTTACCCAGTGTACACATTCCGTTATATGTGTACACTGGGTAACCGAGGATGGTATGCGGCAGTATGCCTATATTATACGCAATTTGAAGACGATGATAGCATCATGGATGCCAATGCGCTCTGCTCACAGTGTGGTCGTATTATTTCATAATAACAATTGACTTAAAATTTAAAAACGAGATGTATGATTTCTCTCTTTAAAAAGGTCAGTGTGTATGTATGCGTACGTAATTTGGATACGATGATAGTATCGTAAATAGTGTTCGGATATTCGAACACTAATACTATTCGAATATTCGACGGCCCTTGAAATTGGTATTTGAATAATATTCGAATACTATTCGAATATTTGTAATATAGTAAAAGTGGTTTATTTTCAATTAATCATAATTCCTAATCTACAATGTATTATTAAATACGTGAAATCTCTGTTGACTCGCGAACAACGCACAAAAAATATTTTTGCAATTGCCAGTTGATCTTTTACGTTAACTGCCAATTTGTACACAAGAACTCGGCCTTCCACGTCATCAAAACAAGATTTTCCATCACCAATGTATAGAAATTATTCCGCGCTGCATCCAAATTAAAGGGCATCTCGTTCGTTCGTGGGGGTAGAACTGCCAAATCGTCTAGTCGCTTTTCTACATAAGCAGAAAACAGTATCTTCATGTTGGTGATGAATGTGTCCCAGTGGGTCCACCCAGCTGTTTCTTCATGACGAATCCAAGCAATGGCATACAGATGACGTCGTATAGTGAGTTTCGCTACACGTGTGTTCAGATATAATGTAAAGTTTATCAAGGATGTCACACACTAATAATTAGCTTTCACCCAGAATCAGAATTCAGCATCGGGGTCCCTGGCTAGTTACCGAATAACTGTCTCTGAAGGGGTAGCACCCTTACAAGCAGAGAGAGGGAGAGAGAGAGAGAGAGATGGGGTTTAACGTCCACTCGACACAAACCAGGTCATTTCGGGACTAACATATGGTTCAATTTTATTTCAATAATTGGCTTGCGTGTAGGGGTTTATAGCAGCTGGATTAAACCAGATGGCCCGGAGAAAACCCACGTCACGTGCATCCGGCGAATCGAAACAACGACAGTTGAACCAATGACAAATCTTATGATACATCGCGCACGTGCCACCCCCCCCCCCCTACATACAATCTGCAGTTAGGTAAACCATAGAAATATATACTGTGGGTAATCGAAAAAAGCTTTGAATGTAAATGTGGCAAGGAAAGTCGCCTTTAATAATATTTGAACGTAAATAAAATAAATAATGTAGATTCGAAATTATTCGAATATGGTGATTGCTATTCGAATATTCGAATAATATATTCGACGAGCGAATATTCGTGCCGAACACTAATATTCGAATAATATATTCCACGAGCGAATATTCGAATATACGAATATTCGTGCCGAACACTAATCGTAAACGCCAATACTGTACCATGACGGATGGTCGTCTGACAAGCTTATCCTAATGAACTTTCATGCTACATATCTATGGTATTATAGAACGGTTCCCCACAAAACACCTACGCCGCTTATTCTCCCCATAAGTGTGCAAAACTCTAATTTTTTTAGGCTCTTGGAATTTTTGTGTTTTTCTACTTTGCTTCCTTAAAGTTTTCTGTCAAAATAATATTGTGCAGAACTGATTTTATTGCAGTAAAACTGAAACGCAGCGTATAGTAGGCTAGGTATGTAATTTTTTTCATGTAAAATCGCAGTTATTGTGTTTAAAATGACGATATAGAGATCCCCGGAACCCCTAAAAGATAAGATACATTGTCTCAGGATTCTGCAGTGTAAGAAAATATTAATCTTTATGTTACCGAATTTCGTAGTTTAACACCTTTTGTTCTGTTAATTGATGACTTTTTTTGAGAAATAGTGTTAAAAGTGTGAATTATTTCTTCAAATTATGTATTTCTGTGGAATATTCAGTATTCAACAGGAAATTTCTGTGAAATTTAGGGATAATTATTTTTATTCCCTTCTATAATGGACCTAATTCTGTTATTTTATGGAAATTTTGTGCAATCTAGGGATAAAATGTTTTATTCCATTCTATGATGGACTTAATTCTGTTATTTTACGGGATATACGGTGGAATTACCAGGAAGTTACGGATTATTTTGTTGCAAATGCAACGATAAGTAATGGTACATAATCAGAAACCAGTCCTAATTAATTATTATGTTACAGTATTCACTTCAATTTATATTTTTGTAAACTTTGGTATATCTATAAAGTGTATTGTTATTCATCATACGGTAATCAGATTGTAATATATCCCATATTAATGTGTAAAGCTATCTTGAGGTAGTATTATCTGGTAATCAAGCACGCCGGATAGTATTACCGGTTGGCCATGCAGTGTAAGCCGGTTTGTCTCTATACCCGTACTTGGAAGTTAATAGTACCGTCTTACAACCGGACCAATCACTAACTAGTTTGTGATACCTTGCTTTCGATAAGGAAGTTCTGTATTCTTATATTAGCGGAAAGAGGTTACGGATGTTAGATAAGGCTATTTTAATGGTTAATTCAATGAAATTTGTATCACCGTCATCCCTAGGAAACACAGTTTACCAGTATTGTTTTATATTTGAAAATGAAAATGATGTAAATTGGAGAATTTTCTGTAAATTACAGGAATAACAAATATGGAAATAATTTTTCTGGTAATTTTTGTTTCCGGAATTTTTTACGTTTTTTCACGGACATTGTTGTTACAGTGTGGCAAACCCCCTCCTGCTAAAATTCCTGGATCCACCCCTCTCTATCCGACTAAGTGCCCCGAAACAACTTTCAGTTGTACAAATATTGTCCGTAATGTTAATCAAGCGGTTTTTATAACAAAATTTGATTGGCAATTCATAATAACGGTGCAATAGTCGAGACGCGCAGGGTCGAGAGATGATAATGAGGTTTCTTATCCAGAGTTTAACGTCATACTTTTCTGCACTAAGTATAAGATATATCATGCAGTACTTCTACTTTCGAACTAATCTGCGCAGAGGCGGATCCAGGAAATCCAGTTAGGGGGGGGGGGGCTGAGGGTCCCCTAAGAAATGTTTTGAAATTCGGGGTGTCAGAGGTGATTTGTGGCGCATATCTATTTTGAAAGCTATAAAATTATTTGAATAAACCGAAGCACTGACGATTGGGAACATACAATCACAACGCACTATTTACAACAAAAAGGGGTAGCAAGAAAGATGCCCCCAAATAATACAGAAAACATCTGAAATAATATAAAATATTAAAATAAATTTGCTCATTTCATTTAGAATTTTAAGTCGAAAAAGAGAGTGGGTTTAATCTCTAGAATGGCAGATGAGTTTCCTTAAAACCGCAGTATATTATAAACGTGCGTTTCCGTCTAATTTGAATAGAAACCAGAGTTCAAAGTAAATATTTATTCAAGTCAATATCAAAATATATGAAATAAAAGTGCAAATATATAAATAATTATGGGTGGTGTAAATAAACTATATATAACGCGCTTTATGATAGCCTATATATCTGATGTCTGAAATCATTTAAATCCTAACTGTAAATTTTAGTAAAACAAGTATAATATATAAAATCGTACTTTTCCCGCGTTTACTATTATGTAGTATTATATACTTAAAGCAATACATTATAAAATCATCGAAATCTAAATATAAACAAGTATTGATTCGTTTTCGTTTAAGGAAACGTGCTTTTTCGTTTATATAAATAATCATGGTATCATAATTTGATATTTAAGAAAAATGTATACGAGTATTTTACTAATCAACTTAACAAGTATTCCCTAATGATTTGTTAAATCATACCTTTCGGCTTAGTATAATCGTTGTTAAATCAGAGGTTGTTTTATTTAAATTAGCTGGTACATGTATATATTATATGAAAATATATAGGCTACTATATTCGGTACAATTGTTTGAATTAAAACTTGAACTAAAAGAGCTAATTAAGAGGCGTGTATTCTGTGGGTTCGGGTGCCATTTTGTAATGAACAAATAAAAACATAATTATTCTAGAAGACAATAAGAATAAAAGTGGACTAAGTAGGCGAAAACGACTGTCGGTCAATTTGAACTGTAACGCGTATTTCCCCGAACATAATTCATTAGAAATTACATTATTTTTTGTCATCCGCCTATCGAAGAAAGCAGGCAACTACTAAAATGGGCCTGTCGTATTGGGTGCATCATCTTTTCTGCCAACCCGTCTGTCTGTCCGCCAGACTGTCCAAACTTAGTGTATGTGTTTATTAGGTGAATGCCTTGGTGGAGTTCAAAGATGAGCATTTTCTGTTTTACAATATGTGCTTTTTTAAAAAAAAACATTTTCATTCAAGGTTCGAAAAATATAGAGCCATGCGCCCTTTAAAGGTTCAAATCGACGCCTCATTACACGGAACAGACAAAGAGAATAAAATAACGAAGTTGTCAGAGTGGAAATCGCTCTTAACAACAAAGTTGCATAATGTTGTATTTTTTTAAATGCAGTATTATTTATTTTTAAATGATTATAATCGCCAGTTCGCCACATAGCCAGAACTGGATATTTACTTGAATATTTTTTACGCCACAACTTCCACAAGTATTCGATTCCATAGAAACTGGCTCTGCATTAACCAGAACGTCTGAGTCCCGGGTTCCATCCTGGTATTGGCAGAGAAAGTTGACCGTGGTTTCCCAGCACTACCATAGCATCTTGCAAAATGACATCCTTCTGAGTTTATAAAACAAATAGATTAGGCCTATGTTATTTCAAATGATTTCAAGGGCGAAAGTCTTTCACTCCCTTTCCCTTTTCCCCCTTTTGCATGGCGATTTTTGTTGACTTTTTGCTGTAGAATCAAAGAAAAGGGTTTGAAATATATTTTCTACCAGGTTTTGGTGAATATTCATGATTTTGAGGCGGAAGGATACAGGGGATGAGAGGTTGATTAGGATGAAATGTAGGGCCGTAAATTGCATGTTTATTTGTCTCTACTTACAGCTTAAATATATCAAGTTTTTTATGAAGAACCTCACACATTTTTTTGGATAAGTGTTTGTCACACGTTGCTTCATCTGTGGTAGAAAGCTTTCTATCTAATGGCAATTTGGGAAAAAGTTAGAGCCGGTCTAAGAGACGAGAACTAACATTAAAGTCAATCGGGAAATTTTTAGTGAGCTGTACCCTGTCTCCCTTTTTAACGTTATCTCCCTTGATTTACAACTTCTCTAATCCGAGAAATAAAAACAGAGCATCGGTTTGGAATAGCAACGAATCCTAACAAAGAAGCTGATAAATAAAATGGGTAATTACTTATTATCCTAAAATTTAATGCGAGTACATTATTTTGTGTAGATCATAGCCCTGAAAAGTATTATTGTTTATCAAATATGTAAAATTTCCAATGGCGATGAAAAGATTTTTTTCGAAATATAATATAAATTAATAATGCCAGGGCAAATGCCTTTGAAATGGTGAATGGTACCGTAGGCGTATTCAAATTGGCAGTACGGTATATAATATATAATTCCGAGTCAATCTTACTGTGGCACGTTTCACTGCTAAACGGTCGCGTACCAATCCCTGTGAACGTGTGTACAATGTAAAGGAACATTTTAGTGAGAAAATAAGACTTACTTACCTCCCTATTATTAATTATATTATCCCTCGTCCAGAGCCTCTAGTTAGTAGTAGTAACTAGTATTAGAACTTTAGTATTATTATAAATAATATAAGTATAAAAATGGTTCCACAGAATGAGATGTCTTCCGCCTTACTCCAGCCGCAGTAGTAGTGCCAGTGACTCATCCTACACAGTTCCTTTGTGCAAGGTTTTAGTCAAATGAATACAAAAAGTTTACTGGCCTATATACCTCCCTTAATTTACACATTAAAACTGACCCCAAACAGTAAGCTTACAGATTACTGCACATGATAAATCAATTCCCATTGGACTAAAGATGAAGCCTTACCGCATAATTATATGATTTGATGAAACACAAATTTCAACTGGCCAGGTTCATGGCAGCTTGCGTGATAAGCTTACGTTATTACAAGAAACATTACTGCACATAATAAATCAATTCCCATTGAAATAAAGATGAAGCCTTACCGCATAATTATATGATTTGATGAAACCCAAATTTCAACTGGCCAGGTTCATGACAGCTTGCGTAATAAGCTTACGTTATTACAGGAAACATTGCTTACATTACCACAAAGAAAAAATGTTCGGTAACTATTTTAGTGGTCCAGTCTTCACTAATTGTCATAGAATTACTTATTCCAATACAAATTGTAATGTGTTGACAATTGTACGCTTGAGGCTTGAACCTATTTACACGTGACTTGCATACAGAGTCTTAGACTGTATCAATTGTAACATTAAACACACAGTTGAACGTTACAAGTATAGTAACTAACCTTCCTACAGTCAATAATAATATATGTGCTATACAACATGCAGTTGAAAATATGTCCTCAGAACAGCTTGGCAGAAGCCATTGAAATCTAAATATAAGCCATTGAGGAAAAAAGTTACATTTGGAATAATATACCTTTTATGTCCCAGGGCCAGGAACGCCATGTCATGGGAATTGGTATAACCTGAAATGGTACCTTGCGGTAACGTTCATACTTGCTTTCGGATAACAGATGAAGTATACCGATGAAGTCATGGATTCCTGTCTGTCCTTATCTTAAGCTCAAATATAAAATTAATGAAAGTACCTGTACCACTCTGCCCTCCACCTCTCTAATCCTAAAGTCTAACACTTTTCCTTTGATGTTGATCTTTGGATGGCACCAACGCAGGTCGTCGCCACGGTCTTCATATTGACCCTGTCTCTGGAATTTCCTTTAAAACAGTGTACATTTGAGTTTGACCATTTTCTGACTATATAGTGTTTGTTAGACAGGTCCAACCTTGGTCATGGGATGAAGGTCGTAAGTCAACGTCAAATGTCTGAAAACTGAATTTGAACTGTTTGAGTTCAGCTTTTGAACATAAAAATTACCTGATTTGGATATTTGAAATATAATAAACACCTCAAAACTCAGATCTGGCCACCAATCCTTAAAGACAGAAGACAAAGTGGGATAAAAATATTATTTTAATTATTATTAGTGCTGGGTATTTGATCTAAGTTTTGTTAATATTCCTGATAGGTAAGAACCTGTATATGAGGCGTGATCTGATAATTGACTAGTTATAAAATAATAAACTGCCTTAATCACAATGGCTACCTTTTGACATGATTTTTATAGCTTTGCTTATTCCTTTTGGCTTGATAAAGGTTGTTTTTTATGCTTTTGAGCAGATTAATAGATTATTGGTGGTTATAATTTGGTATGATCCATGTCAGACTATCTTATCTCATTCATACTAATGTTAATCTGTTGGAATTCCAGTGTTTTCCATACCTGGTATTGTTTTTCCTGTCAACAGTTTTCTTCAAACTTCAAGCTCTTTTTATTTTTTTATTTTTTTTAAAGTATTGATAGATATTTTTATTTCAGATTTTGAAAATTTGTGAGAATTGTAGTTGAATGCAAGATGGATTGGGAACATAAATTTTCCTCAATCTTAGGCGAAACTGAAGAAAATTTAAACAGAATAAAGGTAAAATTCTGTAGAGCTATATATCTTTTAAAGAATGAGGAAAATTCTTATCAATTTCAGTTGAAGGAAAGTTGCTACAGCAATTTAACTGTTAATGATGATTAAACAGGTTCTAACTTGTCTGCAAGCCCAGACATAAATGCACATGTGACTATGAGGGTGATACAGATTCTTGTCAAGTACAAATTATTACAGAACATATTATAATCGTTGTATTACGATCAATCTTTTGTTTTACTTGCCTTTACTGCACTAGGATATTAAAGAGTTGTTATATAACAGGTCTGCCTTCTGATTATGTAAGGGATTAGCAAATGAAACAGTCTGTTATGACAAGTTCCAAGCCGTGTGCTGTGCACAGAACTGTGGGTAAACCTCAGAAATGTCAACGCTGATTGATTATTCAATGTCTGGCTCAACCTTCTTCCACTGCAACCAGTCAGATCTTCATATACAGGTAGTAGAGGCCATCGAAAGTATAAAAAAAAGAAACGAAATATGGATCTTTCATCAGATTGATCTGTTATACCTTGTATGATAATTTGTGTCTTGACATAATCTATGACAGGTGCCTTGTGCCCAGGCTTGCTTGTCAGGAGTAAATTAGACTAGCCTCGTCCATTGATTAGGACTGGGAATACAAGGCATATTGATAGTGAACAGGATAAGGCATAGTAACAAATGTGGTCAACATCCAAGTTTTCCTATTTGTGCAATTGATTAATATGTACATATAGTTATTTTGGAATTGAGGTGGGTGACATCGACCTCACTATTGACTTGTTTCATACTGTAGACAATGCAGACTTCATTAGAAATCTAATATTAATATCTCTACAATTCCTCATAAGAACTTCAACAAATCACATGAACACATTAAACATATTATGCTAAAGAGTGAATAAAACCAAGTACGAACAATCAAACCCATTAGACAAAATTCGAAGTCCTAAAAAAACGGTAAAGGCAAAATAATAGTGTAACCAGCAAATGGACTGTTCACAGTGTACAAAAAAAAAAATGACAAACAATGATTTAAGGTTCCCGGAAGAGTAAGCTTACCTTGCACCACACCTGTCATAGCTTCATCCAAACCATTCAACGAAATCTCAGTAAAATAGCTTAATTGGCCAATGGAATATCTGTATGCAAACGGTCTTCTAACTCAAATATTCCAATTTTATCGTTTTTTTTTAAATAACCATTAATTTTGTTTTTAAATTTCAAATAGTCAAAAATGAGAGGCAGACATCCAGTTGGGAGTGCTAACAGAACATTTGATGATAAATTCTATTCAACAAGATGTAAGTTTGCCACATTGTTCTTTCCCAGTGTGAATGAAAAACTGTGAATGAGTCACTCTGCTGTAATTATTTTTTTCAAATATGTACATAGTTTTAAGTTGCATTATTGGAGATTAGATACTTGCATTATTGGAGATTAGATAATGTAAATGAGCTTGCAATTCTCAAAACTAGATAATGAAAGGGAATTTGCTGGAAATTTCAGTCAAATTGATTCCCTCTGAACCAAGATTTTAGATTTTGAATTTTAGGTCTAGCTTAGGATCATCCTTTTTATACGCCCACATTTTCATGTGGACGTATTATGTCGTCGCCCCTGTCCGTCCGTCCGGACGTCCGTCCACAATTGTTTGTGGACTCTCTACAGGTCACAATTCTTGTCCGATTTTGACGAAACTTGAAATATAGGTTTATCCCCAAAAGATCTAGGCTGCTTTCGATATTGGCATGTATCGGATCAAAACTTCATGGATTATGGCCCCTGATTGTACGAAAAATCACGTTTTTAGCTTGTGGACCCTATAGAGGTCACAATTTTGAACCGATTTTGATGAAACTTTACATGCATGTTTATAACCCAAAGATCTTGGTTCCTTTCGATATTTGCACCTATCGGAACGTAAATTCCTGAATTATGGCCCCTGATTGTCCGAAAATTCACCTATTTTAGCTCGTGGTACCTCTGGAGGTTACAATTATTATCTGATTTGAAAAACCGTTCGATTATATCACCGTTACACCCTAAGGAAGGTTGAGTTCAAATTTCGGAAAAATCGGACCAAAATTACCATACAAAATGGCCGCCGTTCGTCCGCAAATACTGTTAAAAAATGGTATATCAAGGTTGTGGACCCTGTAGAGATCACAATTTTAATTCGATTTTGATGAAACTTGAAATGCATGGTTATAACCCAAAGATCTTGGTTCCTTTCGATATTTGCGCATATCGGATCGTAACTTCCTGAATTATGGCCCCTGATTATACGCAAAATTGTCTCGGTTTAGCCTGTGGTCCCTCTGGAGGTTACAATAATTATCCGATTTAAAAAATCGTTTGATTATATCACCGTTACACCCTAAGGAAGGTTTAGTTTGAATTGCAGAAAAATGGGACCAAAATTGCCATACAAAATGACCGCCATTCGTACGCAAATACTGTTTAAAATTGGTATATCAAGCTTGTGGATCCTGTATAGGTCATAATTTTAATTCGATTTTGATGAAACTTAAGATGCACTGTTATAACCCAAAGATCTTGGTTCCTTTCGATATTTGCGCATATCGGATCGTAACTTCCTGAATTAGGGCCCCTGATTATACGCAAAATCGTCTTTGTTTAGCTTGTGGTCCCTCTGGAGGTCACAATTATTATCTGATTTAAAAAAAAATCGTTTGATTATATCACCGTTACACCCTAAGGAATGTTGAGTTCGAATTTCGGGAAAATTCGGAACGAAATTGCCATACAAAATGGCTGCCGTTTGTTCCTTTCGTTATTTTCACATATCAGATTATAACTTCCTGAATTATGGCCCCTGATTGTCCGAAAAATCGCCTATGGTCCCTCTGGAGGTCACGATTATTATCCGATTTAAAATCTTGACTCTATCACCGTTACACCATACGGAAGGTTGGGTTTGAATTTCAGGGAAATCGGACCATAATTGCCAGACAAAATGGCCACCGTTTGTACGCTAATAGTGTTAAAATATAGTATATCAAGGTTGTGGACCCAGTATAGGTCACAATTTTAATTCGATTTTGATGAAACTTGAAATGCATGTTTATAACCTAAAGATCTTGATTCTTTTCGATATTTGCGCATATCAAATTGTAATTTAATGAATTATAGCTTTTGATTGTTGGAAAAATCACTTTCGATTTTGCTTGTTCTCTAACCATCTCTCGAAAATGTGGGCGTATCCTGCCTGGCAGTGCCAGCTTACTATCTTTTGAATTTTGTCATGAATGAGCGTTGAGCAGCAGATCAGATTAAATCCCAATATATAGCGCAGGCTAGCGATGACATCAAGCATTGACTATGGTCTGGATATGTTAATTAATGTCTAAGTAATGATTAAGTTAACATTTCAAGCTTAAACAAAGACCTGCAACAGGCAGATTTAGCTTGTGTATAATGTATGTTTAACAGACCCTCTAACCATGGATAGAAATATTGGATTCCACATTGGTTCCGGAGTCAAGTCGCCTTTTAATTGCAAAAGTTTACCCTGTTTGTGTCAGATTACAAGTGATATTATATTTTCGATAGAGAATAATTTGCATTATTGTACAGAGAAAAGAGAATGTTTGACTTAGTTGAAGTTACTTTGAAGATAAATTAGAAAATATGAAGAATTATCTCATGTGAATGATATAAATATTGATAAAGTTTCTACCAGCACTTATTTCATTTCTTTTATGTATTCATCTTTAGATTCATCTCCTGTCAAATATTCATCTTTATCAATGACAGATTTTCCAGTCTGTTCAACACCTAAAGCTGTCAACTGGGAAACTAACTATGGTGGAGCATCACAAGGAGCTGATATGCATGCTTTATGTAGTAAACTTGAACAGCAAAATAAGGTACAGTAGTCTACTTACAAATTACAGCTTATGTTTCCATAATGTTGCAGGGCTAGAAATTCGTCATTTTTTGCAAGAATCTAAGAGGATTCTCATATATGCAATCTGCGCGAATCCTCCGAATCTTAATTTATAATTGTGTTTTTTGTATTAATCTAAAACACAAAAAATACAACAACAATGATAAAAATAAAACAATCAGATAGAATTAAATAGTGTAAAAAGTAGCCTAATATCCAGATAATGCCGTAGCCAAAATAAACTAATACGGCACCATGCTATTTCTGTATAACACAATGGGTAGTCTTTTTTCTATCACGTAACTTGCACAATTTTTTATTCATTCGTCGATGATAGACTATTGATAGACAAACGGTACAATGATCACGTGACAACCATAACTGCAATTGCTATAAAGTAAAATTCAGTAGTCCTACGACTAGGATATATCCTTCATTACAAAAATTAAGCATCTGTCAGCATGTGTATAAAATAAAATAATCAAAACGGTACACGCAAATGTAGAACTGGTTAATTGACCTAATTCCTACCAAGATGTCACGTGTTATTGGAATTCGAACACTGCGAGATTCCGTCGGGAAAATATCCACTAGTGTTACAGTCACGATTATACATTCTTGAATCTGTAAATCGGCCAGCCAAAAATCGTATCAGTGCCGATTAATCGGATACCGTATATAAATTCTATAATGTCATGGCTGATAATGTCATTGTCTTTACTGCGTTGATATGCGTGAGAACTGAATAGCTGATGGCTACCGTTTTAACTGCTAATTAAAAATTCAATACTGGCAATAACTTACAATTCACAAGTACAACAATTCCCGTACATAATATTTTAACATATATAGCGATAATCGTATTGACGAAAAACAACAAGAGAGCCCGCACAAGACGGTACAGAAAATAAAAACCATGTGTCTTTAAAAATTGGCAACGTATGTCTAGGGAGGCGAAAAGAAGAGCCTCCAAGCTGGTAATGTCCGATTGGGGAACGGTTTATTCGTCATCTCGGACACAGTAACGTCACATTCTGATTGTAAATTAAATAACAATATAACAACTGGATTTAAAATCAATTTATACATGAGGAATTCTATCCCTCGTAAAAAGGCATCGCCAACTTCCCCGTCTCGTGCGGCATGCACTTAGTCCATGTATTATAAGGTCCGTGATATGTCTGTCATTGGTGTACGTGGCTGTTGACAGCTATTTCGCGCCAAAAGCAATCTTTTTACACATTTCGTAGTAAGCCATGCCTAATATGGAAGGCGGAGAATTCCATGTGACATCGAGTCCGTGACCTTGACAGTGACAAAATAGAATTGGAATCACCCAATTTAACAACTAACGGAATCAAATCGCCGTTCGAAAGGATAAATCATGGAACCCAAAGCTATTTCGTTTTAAGGTTGGCATGCTAAAGTAGTTTCTTTTATTTTTTTAAGAAGGATTTAAATAAATAATAAGGAAACCGATAACTTTGTAGCGTAACTGAAATATGCATAAATGCTCTACTTCTAAAAGTCGTCGCCGTGTCGTGATCGTGCAAGTTTCCACACAATTTATTACATAGCAAAGACAATTAACGGCCAGTCTGTAACTCGTCCAAATTATAAGTTAAAAGTAAAACAAAAACACAACAATTATTTTATTTTATTATACATGTAGGCTAGTATGCTATAAAGTAAGTCATCATACAACTTTGATTCAAAACACCATAACTGACATTCAATAGTCGGACCCGAGATTTTTAAATTTTTTTTACAAAAGTTTTACGCGAATCCTTATAGATTCGCACGGTAAGCTCTTGATAGAATCCTTGCGCGAATTAGATTCGGAGATTCGCGTGAATTTCTAGCCCTGGTTGTAGGCGTTCTTGAGGTTGGAAGCTTATTAAAAGTTAACCTATCTATTAAAGCCTTCTAATTATGTAATAAACTTAAAACAGCCTGGTCTGAACAGTTAACTTTTAGCAAATTATGTTACCAGTTTTTTTATAAAATTATATATTGGGTTTAAGCAATAGTACGCTCAAATCAGGGCTTGCCACGAGACGCGAGCAGTTGCTCTGGCTCGCGCTGTTCGTTGCTCGCGCAGAATTTTAAGAAAAATCTGTAAAAATAATCAAAATATTGACAAGTTTATTGCCGAAAACAATGTCAATAACGTCATAAATTCGTCTGTCATACTGAGATTCACCAAGCTGCTCGCGGCATTTTTTCCTTAAATTTGTTTGGATAATGAAGTAACTCAAGTTGTGTTTACTAAAAATACACTTTAGACTGGAACGTCATGACTGGTTTTCCTACGAACACCAGTAATAAACGCTAGATAATCGAGTCTAAAAGTAAAGAATGTTTACATCCGGCTTCGGCATTCACGCTGAACGAACACATTTTAAACTAATATTTATCGGTATTTCTTTTTTTTATCAGAACTTTGATTTTAATTCAATTGTGCAGTCGTATACTTTTCAATAGGAAACCTGATTGACCTATCGGTATTTCTTTTTTTATCAGAACTTTGATTTTAATTCCATTGTGCAGTCGTATACTTTTCAATCTAAGCGTAATAATGGTCAAAGGAAACCTGATTGACCTATCCACATTTATGTCGTGGGGTGAAGAAATCCATACGAAAATTGGTTTTAAAAAAGCGTATGACATGACTGTCAATTGAAAAACAGAAAGCGATGGTCACACATGTACATGTACTATTAGTATTTAAATAAAGAAAAAGGATTGAAAAAAAAATATGAATTACAAACTATCATTATTTATTTAACATAAGTACCCCGGTATCCAGGCAAGAAATTTATTTTGAAGGGACAATACCACTTGCTGGCCTGACAGGTCCAGAAAAAAATAGCCTTATTCTAAGTGTTTAAGTGTCCTACCTGTTGTGTAAATTATCCATTACATCCTATCCTTTTTTACTTGTCTCGAGGGTTTGAAAATATAATTAAATCCAAGTTGCATTTTTTTTTTTATATAAACAATATTTTATTCAGACATGGGATTGGGGAACAGGCTTAGCCTATGTAAAACCCCTCTCCCTAAATAGTGTTTATGTAAAGCTTTTCAAACCATGTTGTTACCATGTAGTTGAATTTTTCCAATTTTTAAAATTCGGTGTGTTGAGATGAAATTTGTATCATCATTATCATCAATTAATTGGAATATTGTAAAATAGTACAATTTGTTGACCAGAATACATGTAATTATTTATGCATATTATTCAGTGACAACAAGTGAGGTATTGGGGCTTTAAATTAAAACAAAGTTACAAAATGTGTGCTCACGCAAACAAGATTTTGCGTGAGCAATATTTTTTGCTCGCCTTGCTCGCCCAAACCTATATTTGCGTGAGCAGTCATCTGCTCGCCATCAATTTATTCGTGGCCAGCCCTGCAATTAGTAATCTCTTAGAATTCAAGATATTCTAAATGCTACTAAGATCAGTATTAATTCGTTTTCATTTTTGTTGGGGGAACAGACAATAGACCAATTAAGTAATTTAGTACGAGTGATGGAAAGAGAACGAGATGAACATAAACAACAGATAGCTGAATTACGGTGTAAGTATGATTTGTAATTAATGAACATTCATGAATTGGATTAAATTTTGCTGGTATTTATGCAAATATATGTGTAACTTCTATTAAGTACACTGGTAGTGATATCTTAGGATTAGGGATTATGTAGAGTGTTGGGATTGTTTGTTTAAATATATGGGAAGTTGTATAGATTTATTAATATTTTATTATATAAATCAGATGAGGTGCGAGAACTTTCAAAACAAGTGTCTGGTAAAGATAGAGATAAACATTTACAACACCAAATAACAGTATTAAAGAGTGATATTTCTCAGGAAGTTCAAAGTATACGAGACCAAGTTCAGCATTATAGAAATAGATTAGATGGTGAAAAATTACAGTATGACAGAACTCTACTCCCAAGATCCTACAATACAGATATATCAGATATGTAAGTTTTATGTACCAGTAAGTCTTCCATATATTCTGTAGAAATAGTAATAAGTATTCACCTATTTCTACTGGTATTTTGTTTTCAAAAAATAAAAGAGTAAATGTTGTTTAGCTTATACTTATATTTGAAATAGTATTTGCAATATTGTTTTCAATCTAAGCACTTTGTCCAACCATTAAACCAGATGAAGAGTGAGTCGTTGATATTATCAACATAATGGTCTTGACACAGGTGCTTCATCACCAAATGAGTTTGCAGTGGAGACACCAACCAATGGTTGCTAAGCAGAGCTGCAAAGAAGTAGACATTTTAATTGGACTATACATTGTCTTAATTTAGAAATTACATGAATAGAAATTAGACAAAAGCACGTTAGAATTTTGAATCTAATATACATGAATAGAAATTAGGCTTTAGCACGTTAGAATTTTGAATCTAATATACCATCATAGATACCTACAAAGGAATAAATATGCGACAACACTTGTCGACTGCTCGGATGATTTAGCTACTATGGGCGTATATTTCATTGCCTGGCAACCTATCTTATTGTGTTTTGGTTTAGAATTTATTTAAATAATCAATATTTATTAATATTGTATTTCAGACGTCAGGTTATGCGAGACGAGCTAGAGTATGTACGTACAGATTTAGATGTTCTTAGACGTAGATTAGGTAAGACAGAATCCAAATGTTAGTCCCGTCACAAACTGTTCCTTCATTTCTTGATAAGTTTGTCCACCTCTCCCAATAGCCAAACAGTTACATGAATAGTTTTATATATATATTTCAGGTACATTAGAATCACAAGTGGTAGCTAGAACAAATGAAGGAAATACAGCAAAATTGCACAGGGTAAAGAAAAACATTGTCAATATATTTAAATCTACTTTAATATTAAAGGCCCAATAACACTCTTGCTGTAAAGCCAGGCGCAGATGGGCAACTTTTTCAAGCAACTTTCAGGCAACAGTGAAATTGCCTGCTGTTGCTCCGAGTTGCTTCTCTTTCCAAATATCAAACATGTTTGATACTGACAACAGAAAATCTCTCGTCGCCGAGAAATTGTTCATCTGTTTGCTTCAAAATTGCTCGTCTGCAACAAGCAGCTGGTTAACTGTCCAATCAGCGAGCGCTCTACTGTCAAGCCTGGACACAAGCGGCCGGACACGGACGTTGTCCGTCCCAATTTTACGACATGTCAGGCACAAATTTTATTGTTCCTGTCAATTTGTCCGTCCCAATATTTTTAAAAGAAATGTAGAATCGTAACTGATGTATAAACTGAGTAGCCACTTCCACGATGTTCTAGATGGTAAACATCCGGAAATCTGAAGTCTTGATCAACCCAGACAATTATTCTGTTATTTTTACTCTGTGCCATGTGTGCGACAAAAATAGGTCAGCTTATTCGAGACTTAAAAATTTCACGCGAGAGCGAGGTCCCCGGCTTTGAGCAGACGAAAAATCCCGCGCAAGTCACCCGGCCTTTGTATTTACTATATTTACATAAAAACACGTAATTTGGTCCAAATTTGTAGACTAGCACTATGCAAAAAATAACATCTTTCTTCAAAAAGTTTGAGGATGATACACGCAGTAGGCCTATAACATCATAGACATGTCCACCGCGAGATATCTCGAAGGTGAAGGTCGTCTCGTCTCGTCAAAGCAAAATGGCATTTCTTGTCCTACTAATTCTAATAAAAGTCACACCTTGAAGACAGCAAATGCCTGCGAGAAGATCTTGCAAAGTATGATGCAGATTTATGTTTTTTTTCTTCAAGAACACGTGGGTCTTGTAACTTCGTTAAAATGTGAGATTTGCGTGAAATACTGCGGTAGAATAAAAACAATGCGTGACTTCTCTATGGCCTATATGGATAAACGGTTCACGCAACATTCGATTGTTAAATCCATTTGACCATGCTGAAACTAAATGCCATTGAATGGCGATTGGACTTTATTCTAAAGATACAAACATTTCTTTTTTGCAACTCCATTCAGAACTAAGCAATGGGTTTGTTTTGTTTTTTTTCGTAAAACACTAGACAGAGGGGATTCATCGAGGCCTACAGTTGAGTTTTATTTCGTTTCTTGGAAACACAACAGCGATATGTTTGTCAGTCACAACCTGTGCCATGTCAGGCACCAAGTGATTTGTGCCTGACATTTTGTCAGGCACAAATTTTTGAGTTGTGTCCAGGCTTGCTACTGTCATGTGATACTTCAAGATGGAACAGCTAACAATATTAAAATATTTTTCTGGCTTTGGATTTGTTTCTCCGTCTTCTTCTGCGCATCATTATCAAATAAATGCCCAAAACTGTCGCGTATTGCTTTTGTGGTTGTATGTACGCCGCCATTTTGAATGATCACGTGATATCGGCATTTCGGATACATCCGGGGAACAATTGCTTCTCGTTGCCAGTCAGCGCACACGGGAGACCTTGAGTTGCCAATTGCTCAGTGTTGCCAGTAGTTGACTATTGCAGCAACAAGCGACGAAACTTGACCATCTGTGCCAGGCTTAACTGAATATTTATGTCCCAATCATTTTTCTGGTCAACAACTTGTACTATTTTACAATATTCCAATTAATTGATGATACAAATTTCATCTTAACACACTGAATTTAAAAAAATTGAAAAATTCAACTACATGGTTTGAAAAGCTTTATGTAAACCTTTTCAAATGTAACTTAGATTTAAAAATATTTTCGAGCCCTCTGGACAATAAAATAGGATGTAATGGATAATTTACACAACAGGTAGGACACTTAAACATCTAGTGTATATATATATAGTAGTTAGAATAAGGCTTTTTTCCCTGGACCTGCCAAGCCAGCAAGCGTGTTATTGACCCTTTAAAACATGATGGCGATGGCAAAGCCAAGTAGCTTTTTTGTTCGTGATGGTTCTGAATAACCCCATAATTTTAAAATTAGAAATCTATGAGTGGCGAGTAGCCGTCCCAGATTTCTCTCAAGAAGTTACTAGTTTCGTTCATTTTGAACTCATCAGACTTGAATGAAATTGTGCGGGTGTTCCCTTTATATAGTCGTCGGGGACCGGAGCACAAAACAGATCTCGGATGGACATGCGCAGTGCTGTATCACCGGAGCAACTGCTTCCGTTTAATAGTGAACAGAGAGACGGCTAAAGAATTTGCCGTTTATAAAATGCTTATTTGCATAGACTCGAAGGCTCCCAACCCATTTGACTTTTGTCGTTTAAAATTATATAAACAAGTGGGAATTATTTGGATAACCGGACTTGGTTATCGAATTTGTGTGATATACGTACTAAGCTTTTTTAGTGTTAGATTGCATAATTTGGAACTCCTCCAGACATGCACACTAAGTCTACAAGTAAACTTAGTTTTCAACTGCTATTTGGCAATTGTGCTGTCGGGTAATATTATCATGACGTGATAGAAATACCTAGTTGTCTTGACTAAGTTTTGGAGTTGTCATATATATCGCGTATGTTGGCGCGGTAAAATGGCCGGGTCTCTAAAATGAGGAACCGATCAACTCTGTCGTTATAGGTTCTCCGTTAAAAATGCCGGGTAAGGAATATGATGTGACGATCTGTCACGTAAATCTTCTGCTGGTTTGCTAAAAACATCCAAAGTAATAACACTAGGGTTTTCAGTGATATTACGAAGCTTAATCACCTTTCCTCGCGTTGAGAATTGGTGGGCGATAGCCGCCATTGTGACGTCACGGGAATTCCCCTACCTATAGGAGTAATGGCTACGTGCCAAATATGTCGACAAGAATTGATAAATAGAGGTCCTGCAAATAAAGTGCACAAGAGAGAAATAGCTAACAGAATTTTGAAGAAAATAGTGCAAAAGGGTCAGTGAGAAGAAGATATAAATATAAAGTATTAGGGGACCCTTCGGGACTAAATCTTATAAAATTGTATGGCCGTCCGTTGCAACGTTCTTAAATCCATTTCGATTAAAAAAGATTCAAAGAAAATCCTGCCTGTGACATATGATTTATGTCTCAGTCGAGATCAGTCATTGAAAACCCAATTATTTGTATCGTAACAAAACCTACATATCAGCCTTCTAAATGATTTGATTGGGCTTTTCAGAGGATATAGGCTACGGCAAGGGCTATTTCCGAGTGGGATAATAGATGCCATTTCTCTTAGGAGGGCTTACTGAATTGAACAATGGGAAGCGTTATATAAACGATCAAATTTCCTTTTTATAAGGTAAAAATAATTTCACTCGCTTTGAGCGCTCATATTTTTATATGGCGTATAAGGACCAGAATAAATTTTCGGTCTATACGATTATGGTGATCCACGTGGAATCAAAATCGTCTAAATTTGCTATTTAAATTCCGGAGCATTTTGACTCCGGTATAACGGTATAAATTTGTTGTTCAGTTGTGGAGTCGTTTTTTAAGAAAACTTTTATTTGTACTCCGGTGTAATGGCTGAAGGCAGAACAAACGCTTGCTTTCTGATCGACAGATATACTCCGGTAAAGTTCCGGGCGTAAAATCTATCCGAGTCATTTCGGTAAAGGGTTAACTTCTCCCTGTGTAATGTTTGACTCTGGGCTCGGTTCCTCGTTTGAGGTGACCGAAATTCTTAGCTGGTAAGGTTACTCCGCAGTGAGTATAATAAAATTAGAAATCTATGAGTGGCGAGTAGCCGTCCCAGATTTCTCTCAAGAAGTTACTAGTTTCGTTCATTTTGAACTCATCAGACTTGAATGAAATTGTGCGGGTGTTCCCTTTATATAGTCGTCGGGGACCGGAGCACAAAACAGATCTCGGATGGACATGCGCAGTGCTGTATCACCGGAGCAACTGCTTCCGTTTAATAGTGAACAGAGAGACGGCTAAAGAATTTGCCGTTTATAAAATGCTTATTTGCATAGACTCGAAGGCTCCCAACCCATTTGACTTTTGTCGTTTAAAATTATATAAACAAGTGGGAATTATTTGGATAACCGGACTTGGTTATCGAATTTGTGTGATATACGTACTAAGCTTTTTTAGTGTTAGATTGCATAATTTGGAACTCCTCCAGACATGCACACTAAGTCTACAAGTAAACTTAGTTTTCAACTGCTATTTGGCAATTGTGCTGTCGGGTAATATTATCATGACGTGATAGAAATACCTAGTTGTCTTGACTAAGTTTTGGAGTTGTCATATATATCGCGTATGTTGGCGCGGTAAAATGGCCGGGTCTCTAAAATGAGGAACCGATCAACTCTGTCGTTATAGGTTCTCCGTTAAAAATGCCGGGTAAGGAATATGATGTGACGATCTGTCACGTAAATCTTCTGCTGGTTTGCTAAAAACATCCAAAGTAATAACACTAGGGTTTTCAGTGATATTACGAAGCTTAATCACCTTTCCTCGCGTTGAGAATTGGTGGGCGATAGCCGCCATTGTGACGTCACGGGAATTCCCCTACCTATAGGAGTAATGGCTACGTGCCAAATATGTCGACAAGAATTGATAAATAGAGGTCCTGCAAATAAAGTGCACAAGAGAGAAATAGCTAACAGAATTTTGAAGAAAATAGTGCAAAAGGGTCAGTGAGAAGAAGATATAAATATAAAGTATTAGGGGACCCTTCGGGACTAAATCTTATAAAATTGTATGGCCGTCCGTTGCAACGTTCTTAAATCCATTTCGATTAAAAAAGATTCAAAGAAAATCCTGCCTGTGACATATGATTTATGTCTCAGTCGAGATCAGTCATTGAAAACCCAATTATTTGTATCGTAACAAAACCTACATATCAGCCTTCTAAATGATTTGATTGGGCTTTTCAGAGGATATAGGCTACGGCAAGGGCTATTTCCGAGTGGGATAATAGATGCCATTTCTCTTAGGAGGGCTTACTGAATTGAACAATGGGAAGCGTTATATAAACGATCAAATTTCCTTTTTATAAGGTAAAAATAATTTCACTCGCTTTGAGCGCTCATATTTTTATATGGCGTATAAGGACCAGAATAAATTTTCGGTCTATACGATTATGGTGATCCACGTGGAATCAAAATCGTCTAAATTTGCTATTTAAATTCCGGAGCATTTTGACTCCGGTATAACGGTATAAATTTGTTGTTCAGTTGTGGAGTCGTTTTTTAAGAAAACTTTTATTTGTACTCCGGTGTAATGGCTGAAGGCAGAACAAACGCTTGCTTTCTGATCGACAGATATACTCCGGTAAAGTTCCGGGCGTAAAATCTATCCGAGTCATTTCGGTAAAGGGTTAACTTCTCCCTGTGTAATGTTTGACTCTGGGCTCGGTTCCTCGTTTGAGGTGACCGAAATTCTTAGCTGGTAAGGTTACTCCGCAGTGAGTATAATAAAATTAGAAATCTATGAGTGGCGAGTAGCCGTCCCAGATTTCTCTCAAGAAGTTACTAGTTTCGTTCATTTTGAACTCATCAGACTTGAATGAAATTGTGCGGGTGTTCCCTTTATATAGTCGTCGGGGACCGGAGCACAAAACAGATCTCGGATGGACATGCGCAGTGCTGTATCACCGGAGCAACTGCTTCCGTTTAATAGTGAACAGAGAGACGGCTAAAGAATTTGCCGTTTATAAAATGCTTATTTGCATAGACTCGAAGGCTCCCAACCCATTTGACTTTTGTCGTTTAAAATTATATAAACAAGTGGGAATTATTTGGATAACCGGACTTGGTTATCGAATTTGTGTGATATACGTACTAAGCTTTTTTAGTGTTAGATTGCATAATTTGGAACTCCTCCAGACATGCACACTAAGTCTACAAGTAAACTTAGTTTTCAACTGCTATTTGGCAATTGTGCTGTCGGGTAATATTATCATGACGTGATAGAAATACCTAGTTGTCTTGACTAAGTTTTGGAGTTGTCATATATATCGCGTATGTTGGCGCGGTAAAATGGCCGGGTCTCTAAAATGAGGAACCGATCAACTCTGTCGTTATAGGTTCTCCGTTAAAAATGCCGGGTAAGGAATATGATGTGACGATCTGTCACGTAAATCTTCTGCTGGTTTGCTAAAAACATCCAAAGTAATAACACTAGGGTTTTCAGTGATATTACGAAGCTTAATCACCTTTCCTCGCGTTGAGAATTGGTGGGCGATAGCCGCCATTGTGACGTCACGGGAATTCCCCTACCTATAGGAGTAATGGCTACGTGCCAAATATGTCGACAAGAATTGATAAATAGAGGTCCTGCAAATAAAGTGCACAAGAGAGAAATAGCTAACAGAATTTTGAAGAAAATAGTGCAAAAGGGTCAGTGAGAAGAAGATATAAATATAAAGTATTAGGGGACCCTTCGGGACTAAATCTTATAAAATTGTATGGCCGTCCGTTGCAACGTTCTTAAATCCATTTCGATTAAAAAAGATTCAAAGAAAATCCTGCCTGTGACATATGATTTATGTCTCAGTCGAGATCAGTCATTGAAAACCCAATTATTTGTATCGTAACAAAACCTACATATCAGCCTTCTAAATGATTTGATTGGGCTTTTCAGAGGATATAGGCTACGGCAAGGGCTATTTCCGAGTGGGATAATAGATGCCATTTCTCTTAGGAGGGCTTACTGAATTGAACAATGGGAAGCGTTATATAAACGATCAAATTTCCTTTTTATAAGGTAAAAATAATTTCACTCGCTTTGAGCGCTCATATTTTTATATGGCGTATAAGGACCAGAATAAATTTTCGGTCTATACGATTATGGTGATCCACGTGGAATCAAAATCGTCTAAATTTGCTATTTAAATTCCGGAGCATTTTGACTCCGGTATAACGGTATAAATTTGTTGTTCAGTTGTGGAGTCGTTTTTTAAGAAAACTTTTATTTGTACTCCGGTGTAATGGCTGAAGGCAGAACAAACGCTTGCTTTCTGATCGACAGATATACTCCGGTAAAGTTCCGGGCGTAAAATCTATCCGAGTCATTTCGGTAAAGGGTTAACTTCTCCCTGTGTAATGTTTGACTCTGGGCTCGGTTCCTCGTTTGAGGTGACCGAAATTCTTAGCTGGTAAGGTTACTCCGCAGTGAGTATAATAAAATTAGAAATCTATGAGTGGCGAGTAGCCGTCCCAGATTTCTCTCAAGAAGTTACTAGTTTCGTTCATTTTGAACTCATCAGACTTGAATGAAATTGTGCGGGTGTTCCCTTTATATAGTCGTCGGGGACCGGAGCACAAAACAGATCTCGGATGGACATGCGCAGTGCTGTATCACCGGAGCAACTGCTTCCGTTTAATAGTGAACAGAGAGACGGCTAAAGAATTTGCCGTTTATAAAATGCTTATTTGCATAGACTCGAAGGCTCCCAACCCATTTGACTTTTGTCGTTTAAAATTATATAAACAAGTGGGAATTATTTGGATAACCGGACTTGGTTATCGAATTTGTGTGATATACGTACTAAGCTTTTTTAGTGTTAGATTGCATAATTTGGAACTCCTCCAGACATGCACACTAAGTCTACAAGTAAACTTAGTTTTCAACTGCTATTTGGCAATTGTGCTGTCGGGTAATATTATCATGACGTGATAGAAATACCTAGTTGTCTTGACTAAGTTTTGGAGTTGTCATATATATCGCGTATGTTGGCGCGGTAAAATGGCCGGGTCTCTAAAATGAGGAACCGATCAACTCTGTCGTTATAGGTTCTCCGTTAAAAATGCCGGGTAAGGAATATGATGTGACGATCTGTCACGTAAATCTTCTGCTGGTTTGCTAAAAACATCCAAAGTAATAACACTAGGGTTTTCAGTGATATTACGAAGCTTAATCACCTTTCCTCGCGTTGAGAATTGGTGGGCGATAGCCGCCATTGTGACGTCACGGGAATTCCCCTACCTATAGGAGTAATGGCTACGTGCCAAATATGTCGACAAGAATTGATAAATAGAGGTCCTGCAAATAAAGTGCACAAGAGAGAAATAGCTAACAGAATTTTGAAGAAAATAGTGCAAAAGGGTCAGTGAGAAGAAGATATAAATATAAAGTATTAGGGGACCCTTCGGGACTAAATCTTATAAAATTGTATGGCCGTCCGTTGCAACGTTCTTAAATCCATTTCGATTAAAAAAGATTCAAAGAAAATCCTGCCTGTGACATATGATTTATGTCTCAGTCGAGATCAGTCATTGAAAACCCAATTATTTGTATCGTAACAAAACCTACATATCAGCCTTCTAAATGATTTGATTGGGCTTTTCAGAGGATATAGGCTACGGCAAGGGCTATTTCCGAGTGGGATAATAGATGCCATTTCTCTTAGGAGGGCTTACTGAATTGAACAATGGGAAGCGTTATATAAACGATCAAATTTCCTTTTTATAAGGTAAAAATAATTTCACTCGCTTTGAGCGCTCATATTTTTATATGGCGTATAAGGACCAGAATAAATTTTCGGTCTATACGATTATGGTGATCCACGTGGAATCAAAATCGTCTAAATTTGCTATTTAAATTCCGGAGCATTTTGACTCCGGTATAACGGTATAAATTTGTTGTTCAGTTGTGGAGTCGTTTTTTAAGAAAACTTTTATTTGTACTCCGGTGTAATGGCTGAAGGCAGAACAAACGCTTGCTTTCTGATCGACAGATATACTCCGGTAAAGTTCCGGGCGTAAAATCTATCCGAGTCATTTCGGTAAAGGGTTAACTTCTCCCTGTGTAATGTTTGACTCTGGGCTCGGTTCCTCGTTTGAGGTGACCGAAATTCTTAGCTGGTAAGGTTACTCCGCAGTGAGTATAATAAAATTAGAAATCTATGAGTGGCGAGTAGCCGTCCCAGATTTCTCTCAAGAAGTTACTAGTTTCGTTCATTTTGAACTCATCAGACTTGAATGAAATTGTGCGGGTGTTCCCTTTATATAGTCGTCGGGGACCGGAGCACAAAACAGATCTCGGATGGACATGCGCAGTGCTGTATCACCGGAGCAACTGCTTCCGTTTAATAGTGAACAGAGAGACGGCTAAAGAATTTGCCGTTTATAAAATGCTTATTTGCATAGACTCGAAGGCTCCCAACCCATTTGACTTTTGTCGTTTAAAATTATATAAACAAGTGGGAATTATTTGGATAACCGGACTTGGTTATCGAATTTGTGTGATATACGTACTAAGCTTTTTTAGTGTTAGATTGCATAATTTGGAACTCCTCCAGACATGCACACTAAGTCTACAAGTAAACTTAGTTTTCAACTGCTATTTGGCAATTGTGCTGTCGGGTAATATTATCATGACGTGATAGAAATACCTAGTTGTCTTGACTAAGTTTTGGAGTTGTCATATATATCGCGTATGTTGGCGCGGTAAAATGGCCGGGTCTCTAAAATGAGGAACCGATCAACTCTGTCGTTATAGGTTCTCCGTTAAAAATGCCGGGTAAGGAATATGATGTGACGATCTGTCACGTAAATCTTCTGCTGGTTTGCTAAAAACATCCAAAGTAATAACACTAGGGTTTTCAGTGATATTACGAAGCTTAATCACCTTTCCTCGCGTTGAGAATTGGTGGGCGATAGCCGCCATTGTGACGTCACGGGAATTCCCCTACCTATAGGAGTAATGGCTACGTGCCAAATATGTCGACAAGAATTGATAAATAGAGGTCCTGCAAATAAAGTGCACAAGAGAGAAATAGCTAACAGAATTTTGAAGAAAATAGTGCAAAAGGGTCAGTGAGAAGAAGATATAAATATAAAGTATTAGGGGACCCTTCGGGACTAAATCTTATAAAATTGTATGGCCGTCCGTTGCAACGTTCTTAAATCCATTTCGATTAAAAAAGATTCAAAGAAAATCCTGCCTGTGACATATGATTTATGTCTCAGTCGAGATCAGTCATTGAAAACCCAATTATTTGTATCGTAACAAAACCTACATATCAGCCTTCTAAATGATTTGATTGGGCTTTTCAGAGGATATAGGCTACGGCAAGGGCTATTTCCGAGTGGGATAATAGATGCCATTTCTCTTAGGAGGGCTTACTGAATTGAACAATGGGAAGCGTTATATAAACGATCAAATTTCCTTTTTATAAGGTAAAAATAATTTCACTCGCTTTGAGCGCTCATATTTTTATATGGCGTATAAGGACCAGAATAAATTTTCGGTCTATACGATTATGGTGATCCACGTGGAATCAAAATCGTCTAAATTTGCTATTTAAATTCCGGAGCATTTTGACTCCGGTATAACGGTATAAATTTGTTGTTCAGTTGTGGAGTCGTTTTTTAAGAAAACTTTTATTTGTACTCCGGTGTAATGGCTGAAGGCAGAACAAACGCTTGCTTTCTGATCGACAGATATACTCCGGTAAAGTTCCGGGCGTAAAATCTATCCGAGTCATTTCGGTAAAGGGTTAACTTCTCCCTGTGTAATGTTTGACTCTGGGCTCGGTTCCTCGTTTGAGGTGACCGAAATTCTTAGCTGGTAAGGTTACTCCGCAGTGAGTATAATAAAATTAGAAATCTATGAGTGGCGAGTAGCCGTCCCAGATTTCTCTCAAGAAGTTACTAGTTTCGTTCATTTTGAACTCATCAGACTTGAATGAAATTGTGCGGGTGTTCCCTTTATATAGTCGTCGGGGACCGGAGCACAAAACAGATCTCGGATGGACATGCGCAGTGCTGTATCACCGGAGCAACTGCTTCCGTTTAATAGTGAACAGAGAGACGGCTAAAGAATTTGCCGTTTATAAAATGCTTATTTGCATAGACTCGAAGGCTCCCAACCCATTTGACTTTTGTCGTTTAAAATTATATAAACAAGTGGGAATTATTTGGATAACCGGACTTGGTTATCGAATTTGTGTGATATACGTACTAAGCTTTTTTAGTGTTAGATTGCATAATTTGGAACTCCTCCAGACATGCACACTAAGTCTACAAGTAAACTTAGTTTTCAACTGCTATTTGGCAATTGTGCTGTCGGGTAATATTATCATGACGTGATAGAAATACCTAGTTGTCTTGACTAAGTTTTGGAGTTGTCATATATATCGCGTATGTTGGCGCGGTAAAATGGCCGGGTCTCTAAAATGAGGAACCGATCAACTCTGTCGTTATAGGTTCTCCGTTAAAAATGCCGGGTAAGGAATATGATGTGACGATCTGTCACGTAAATCTTCTGCTGGTTTGCTAAAAACATCCAAAGTAATAACACTAGGGTTTTCAGTGATATTACGAAGCTTAATCACCTTTCCTCGCGTTGAGAATTGGTGGGCGATAGCCGCCATTGTGACGTCACGGGAATTCCCCTACCTATAGGAGTAATGGCTACGTGCCAAATATGTCGACAAGAATTGATAAATAGAGGTCCTGCAAATAAAGTGCACAAGAGAGAAATAGCTAACAGAATTTTGAAGAAAATAGTGCAAAAGGGTCAGTGAGAAGAAGATATAAATATAAAGTATTAGGGGACCCTTCGGGACTAAATCTTATAAAATTGTATGGCCGTCCGTTGCAACGTTCTTAAATCCATTTCGATTAAAAAAGATTCAAAGAAAATCCTGCCTGTGACATATGATTTATGTCTCAGTCGAGATCAGTCATTGAAAACCCAATTATTTGTATCGTAACAAAACCTACATATCAGCCTTCTAAATGATTTGATTGGGCTTTTCAGAGGATATAGGCTACGGCAAGGGCTATTTCCGAGTGGGATAATAGATGCCATTTCTCTTAGGAGGGCTTACTGAATTGAACAATGGGAAGCGTTATATAAACGATCAAATTTCCTTTTTATAAGGTAAAAATAATTTCACTCGCTTTGAGCGCTCATATTTTTATATGGCGTATAAGGACCAGAATAAATTTTCGGTCTATACGATTATGGTGATCCACGTGGAATCAAAATCGTCTAAATTTGCTATTTAAATTCCGGAGCATTTTGACTCCGGTATAACGGTATAAATTTGTTGTTCAGTTGTGGAGTCGTTTTTTAAGAAAACTTTTATTTGTACTCCGGTGTAATGGCTGAAGGCAGAACAAACGCTTGCTTTCTGATCGACAGATATACTCCGGTAAAGTTCCGGGCGTAAAATCTATCCGAGTCATTTCGGTAAAGGGTTAACTTCTCCCTGTGTAATGTTTGACTCTGGGCTCGGTTCCTCGTTTGAGGTGACCGAAATTCTTAGCTGGTAAGGTTACTCCGCAGTGAGTATAATAAAATTAGAAATCTATGAGTGGCGAGTAGCCGTCCCAGATTTCTCTCAAGAAGTTACTAGTTTCGTTCATTTTGAACTCATCAGACTTGAATGAAATTGTGCGGGTGTTCCCTTTATATAGTCGTCGGGGACCGGAGCACAAAACAGATCTCGGATGGACATGCGCAGTGCTGTATCACCGGAGCAACTGCTTCCGTTTAATAGTGAACAGAGAGACGGCTAAAGAATTTGCCGTTTATAAAATGCTTATTTGCATAGACTCGAAGGCTCCCAACCCATTTGACTTTTGTCGTTTAAAATTATATAAACAAGTGGGAATTATTTGGATAACCGGACTTGGTTATCGAATTTGTGTGATATACGTACTAAGCTTTTTTAGTGTTAGATTGCATAATTTGGAACTCCTCCAGACATGCACACTAAGTCTACAAGTAAACTTAGTTTTCAACTGCTATTTGGCAATTGTGCTGTCGGGTAATATTATCATGACGTGATAGAAATACCTAGTTGTCTTGACTAAGTTTTGGAGTTGTCATATATATCGCGTATGTTGGCGCGGTAAAATGGCCGGGTCTCTAAAATGAGGAACCGATCAACTCTGTCGTTATAGGTTCTCCGTTAAAAATGCCGGGTAAGGAATATGATGTGACGATCTGTCACGTAAATCTTCTGCTGGTTTGCTAAAAACATCCAAAGTAATAACACTAGGGTTTTCAGTGATATTACGAAGCTTAATCACCTTTCCTCGCGTTGAGAATTGGTGGGCGATAGCCGCCATTGTGACGTCACGGGAATTCCCCTACCTATAGGAGTAATGGCTACGTGCCAAATATGTCGACAAGAATTGATAAATAGAGGTCCTGCAAATAAAGTGCACAAGAGAGAAATAGCTAACAGAATTTTGAAGAAAATAGTGCAAAAGGGTCAGTGAGAAGAAGATATAAATATAAAGTATTAGGGGACCCTTCGGGACTAAATCTTATAAAATTGTATGGCCGTCCGTTGCAACGTTCTTAAATCCATTTCGATTAAAAAAGATTCAAAGAAAATCCTGCCTGTGACATATGATTTATGTCTCAGTCGAGATCAGTCATTGAAAACCCAATTATTTGTATCGTAACAAAACCTACATATCAGCCTTCTAAATGATTTGATTGGGCTTTTCAGAGGATATAGGCTACGGCAAGGGCTATTTCCGAGTGGGATAATAGATGCCATTTCTCTTAGGAGGGCTTACTGAATTGAACAATGGGAAGCGTTATATAAACGATCAAATTTCCTTTTTATAAGGTAAAAATAATTTCACTCGCTTTGAGCGCTCATATTTTTATATGGCGTATAAGGACCAGAATAAATTTTCGGTCTATACGATTATGGTGATCCACGTGGAATCAAAATCGTCTAAATTTGCTATTTAAATTCCGGAGCATTTTGACTCCGGTATAACGGTATAAATTTGTTGTTCAGTTGTGGAGTCGTTTTTTAAGAAAACTTTTATTTGTACTCCGGTGTAATGGCTGAAGGCAGAACAAACGCTTGCTTTCTGATCGACAGATATACTCCGGTAAAGTTCCGGGCGTAAAATCTATCCGAGTCATTTCGGTAAAGGGTTAACTTCTCCCTGTGTAATGTTTGACTCTGGGCTCGGTTCCTCGTTTGAGGTGACCGAAATTCTTAGCTGGTAAGGTTACTCCGCAGTGAGTATAATAAAATTAGAAATCTATGAGTGGCGAGTAGCCGTCCCAGATTTCTCTCAAGAAGTTACTAGTTTCGTTCATTTTGAACTCATCAGACTTGAATGAAATTGTGCGGGTGTTCCCTTTATATAGTCGTCGGGGACCGGAGCACAAAACAGATCTCGGATGGACATGCGCAGTGCTGTATCACCGGAGCAACTGCTTCCGTTTAATAGTGAACAGAGAGACGGCTAAAGAATTTGCCGTTTATAAAATGCTTATTTGCATAGACTCGAAGGCTCCCAACCCATTTGACTTTTGTCGTTTAAAATTATATAAACAAGTGGGAATTATTTGGATAACCGGACTTGGTTATCGAATTTGTGTGATATACGTACTAAGCTTTTTTAGTGTTAGATTGCATAATTTGGAACTCCTCCAGACATGCACACTAAGTCTACAAGTAAACTTAGTTTTCAACTGCTATTTGGCAATTGTGCTGTCGGGTAATATTATCATGACGTGATAGAAATACCTAGTTGTCTTGACTAAGTTTTGGAGTTGTCATATATATCGCGTATGTTGGCGCGGTAAAATGGCCGGGTCTCTAAAATGAGGAACCGATCAACTCTGTCGTTATAGGTTCTCCGTTAAAAATGCCGGGTAAGGAATATGATGTGACGATCTGTCACGTAAATCTTCTGCTGGTTTGCTAAAAACATCCAAAGTAATAACACTAGGGTTTTCAGTGATATTACGAAGCTTAATCACCTTTCCTCGCGTTGAGAATTGGTGGGCGATAGCCGCCATTGTGACGTCACGGGAATTCCCCTACCTATAGGAGTAATGGCTACGTGCCAAATATGTCGACAAGAATTGATAAATAGAGGTCCTGCAAATAAAGTGCACAAGAGAGAAATAGCTAACAGAATTTTGAAGAAAATAGTGCAAAAGGGTCAGTGAGAAGAAGATATAAATATAAAGTATTAGGGGACCCTTCGGGACTAAATCCTATAAAATTGTATGGCCGTCCGTTGCAACGTTCTTAAATCCATTTCGATTAAAAAAGATTCAAAGAAAATCCTGCCTGTGACATATGATTTATGTCTCAGTCGAGATCAGTCATTGAAAACCCAATTATTTGTATCGTAACAAAACCTACATATCAGCCTTCTAAATGATTTGATTGGGCTTTTCAGAGGATATAGGCTACGGCAAGGGCTATTTCCGAGTGGGATAATAGATGCCATTTCTCTTAGGAGGGCTTACTGAATTGAACAATGGGAAGCGTTATATAAACGATCAAATTTCCTTTTTATAAGGTAAAAATAATTTCACTCGCTTTGAGCGCTCATATTTTTATATGGCGTATAAGGACCAGAATAAATTTTCGGTCTATACGATTATGGTGATCCACGTGGAATCAAAATCGTCTAAATTTGCTATTTAAATTCCGGAGCATTTTGACTCCGGTATAACGGTATAAATTTGTTGTTCAGTTGTGGAGTCGTTTTTTAAGAAAACTTTTATTTGTACTCCGGTGTAATGGCTGAAGGCAGAACAAACGCTTGCTTTCTGATCGACAGATATACTCCGGTAAAGTTCCGGGCGTAAAATCTATCCGAGTCATTTCGGTAAAGGGTTAACTTCTCCCTGTGTAATGTTTGACTCTGGGCTCGGTTCCTCGTTTGAGGTGACCGAAATTCTTAGCTGGTAAGGTTACTCCGCAGTGAGTATAATAAAATTAGAAATCTATGAGTGGCGAGTAGCCGTCCCAGATTTCTCTCAAGAAGTTACTAGTTTCGTTCATTTTGAACTCATCAGACTTGAATGAAATTGTGCGGGTGTTCCCTTTATATAGTCGTCGGGGACCGGAGCACAAAACAGATCTCGGATGGACATGCGCAGTGCTGTATCACCGGAGCAACTGCTTCCGTTTAATAGTGAACAGAGAGACGGCTAAAGAATTTGCCGTTTATAAAATGCTTATTTGCATAGACTCGAAGGCTCCCAACCCATTTGACTTTTGTCGTTTAAAATTATATAAACAAGTGGGAATTATTTGGATAACCGGACTTGGTTATCGAATTTGTGTGATATACGTACTAAGCTTTTTTAGTGTTAGATTGCATAATTTGGAACTCCTCCAGACATGCACACTAAGTCTACAAGTAAACTTAGTTTTCAACTGCTATTTGGCAATTGTGCTGTCGGGTAATATTATCATGACGTGATAGAAATACCTAGTTGTCTTGACTAAGTTTTGGAGTTGTCATATATATCGCGTATGTTGGCGCGGTAAAATGGCCGGGTCTCTAAAATGAGGAACCGATCAACTCTGTCGTTATAGGTTCTCCGTTAAAAATGCCGGGTAAGGAATATGATGTGACGATCTGTCACGTAAATCTTCTGCTGGTTTGCTAAAAACATCCAAAGTAATAACACTAGGGTTTTCAGTGATATTACGAAGCTTAATCACCTTTTCTCGCGTTGAGAATTGGTGGGCGATAGCCGCCATTGTGACGTCACGGGAATTCCCCTACCTATAGGAGTAATGGCTACGTGCCAAATATGTCGACAAGAATTGATAAATAGAGGTCCTGCAAATAAAGTGCACAAGAGAGAAATAGCTAACAGAATTTTGAAGAAAATAGTGCAAAAGGGTCAGTGAGAAGAAGATATAAATATAAAGTATTAGGGGACCCTTCGGGACTAAATCTTATAAAATTGTATGGCCGTCCGTTGCAACGTTCTTAAATCCATTTCGATTAAAAAAGATTCAAAGAAAATCCTGCCTGTGACATATGATTTATGTCTCAGTCGAGATCAGTCATTGAAAACCCAATTATTTGTATCGTAACAAAACCTACATATCAGCCTTCTAAATGATTTGATTGGGCTTTTCAGAGGATATAGGCTACGGCAAGGGCTATTTCCGAGTGGGATAATAGATGCCATTTCTCTTAGGAGGGCTTACTGAATTGAACAATGGGAAGCGTTATATAAACGATCAAATTTCCTTTTTATAAGGTAAAAATAATTTCACTCGCTTTGAGCGCTCATATTTTTATATGGCGTATAAGGACCAGAATAAATTTTCGGTCTATACGATTATGGTGATCCACGTGGAATCAAAATCGTCTAAATTTGCTATTTAAATTCCGGAGCATTTTGACTCCGGTATAACGGTATAAATTTGTTGTTCAGTTGTGGAGTCGTTTTTTAAGAAAACTTTTATTTGTACTCCGGTGTAATGGCTGAAGGCAGAACAAACGCTTGCTTTCTGATCGACAGATATACTCCGGTAAAGTTCCGGGCGTAAAATCTATCCGAGTCATTTCGGTAAAGGGTTAACTTCTCCCTGTGTAATGTTTGACTCTGGGCTCGGTTCCTCGTTTGAGGTGACCGAAATTCTTAGCTGGTAAGGTTACTCCGCAGTGAGTATAATAAAATTAGAAATCTATGAGTGGCGAGTAGCCGTCCCAGATTTCTCTCAAGAAGTTACTAGTTTCGTTCATTTTGAACTCATCAGACTTGAATGAAATTGTGCGGGTGTTCCCTTTATATAGTCGTCGGGGACCGGAGCACAAAACAGATCTCGGATGGACATGCGCAGTGCTGTATCACCGGAGCAACTGCTTCCGTTTAATAGTGAACAGAGAGACGGCTAAAGAATTTGCCGTTTATAAAATGCTTATTTGCATAGACTCGAAGGCTCCCAACCCATTTGACTTTTGTCGTTTAAAATTATATAAACAAGTGGGAATTATTTGGATAACCGGACTTGGTTATCGAATTTGTGTGATATACGTACTAAGCTTTTTTAGTGTTAGATTGCATAATTTGGAACTCCTCCAGACATGCACACTAAGTCTACAAGTAAACTTAGTTTTCAACTGCTATTTGGCAATTGTGCTGTCGGGTAATATTATCATGACGTGATAGAAATACCTAGTTGTCTTGACTAAGTTTTGGAGTTGTCATATATATCGCGTATGTTGGCGCGGTAAAATGGCCGGGTCTCTAAAATGAGGAACCGATCAACTCTGTCGTTATAGGTTCTCCGTTAAAAATGCCGGGTAAGGAATATGATGTGACGATCTGTCACGTAAATCTTCTGCTGGTTTGCTAAAAACATCCAAAGTAATAACACTAGGGTTTTCAGTGATATTACGAAGCTTAATCACCTTTCCTCGCGTTGAGAATTGGTGGGCGATAGCCGCCATTGTGACGTCACGGGAATTCCCCTACCTATAGGAGTAATGGCTACGTGCCAAATATGTCGACAAGAATTGATAAATAGAGGTCCTGCAAATAAAGTGCACAAGAGAGAAATAGCTAACAGAATTTTGAAGAAAATAGTGCAAAAGGGTCAGTGAGAAGAAGATATAAATATAAAGTATTAGGGGACCCTTCGGGACTAAATCTTATAAAATTGTATGGCCGTCCGTTGCAACGTTCTTAAATCCATTTCGATTAAAAAAGATTCAAAGAAAATCCTGCCTGTGACATATGATTTATGTCTCAGTCGAGATCAGTCATTGAAAACCCAATTATTTGTATCGTAACAAAACCTACATATCAGCCTTCTAAATGATTTGATTGGGCTTTTCAGAGGATATAGGCTACGGCAAGGGCTATTTCCGAGTGGGATAATAGATGCCATTTCTCTTAGGAGGGCTTACTGAATTGAACAATGGGAAGCGTTATATAAACGATCAAATTTCCTTTTTATAAGGTAAAAATAATTTCACTCGCTTTGAGCGCTCATATTTTTATATGGCGTATAAGGACCAGAATAAATTTTCGGTCTATACGATTATGGTGATCCACGTGGAATCAAAATCGTCTAAATTTGCTATTTAAATTCCGGAGCATTTTGACTCCGGTATAACGGTATAAATTTGTTGTTCAGTTGTGGAGTCGTTTTTTAAGAAAACTTTTATTTGTACTCCGGTGTAATGGCTGAAGGCAGAACAAACGCTTGCTTTCTGATCGACAGATATACTCCGGTAAAGTTCCGGGCGTAAAATCTATCCGAGTCATTTCGGTAAAGGGTTAACTTCTCCCTGTGTAATGTTTGACTCTGGGCTCGGTTCCTCGTTTGAGGTGACCGAAATTCTTAGCTGGTAAGGTTACTCCGCAGTGAGTATAATAAAATTAGAAATCTATGAGTGGCGAGTAGCCGTCCCAGATTTCTCTCAAGAAGTTACTAGTTTCGTTCATTTTGAACTCATCAGACTTGAATGAAATTGTGCGGGTGTTCCCTTTATATAGTCGTCGGGGACCGGAGCACAAAACAGATCTCGGATGGACATGCGCAGTGCTGTATCACCGGAGCAACTGCTTCCGTTTAATAGTGAACAGAGAGACGGCTAAAGAATTTGCCGTTTATAAAATGCTTATTTGCATAGACTCGAAGGCTCCCAACCCATTTGACTTTTGTCGTTTAAAATTATATAAACAAGTGGGAATTATTTGGATAACCGGACTTGGTTATCGAATTTGTGTGATATACGTACTAAGCTTTTTTAGTGTTAGATTGCATAATTTGGAACTCCTCCAGACATGCACACTAAGTCTACAAGTAAACTTAGTTTTCAACTGCTATTTGGCAATTGTGCTGTCGGGTAATATTATCATGACGTGATAGAAATACCTAGTTGTCTTGACTAAGTTTTGGAGTTGTCATATATATCGCGTATGTTGGCGCGGTAAAATGGCCGGGTCTCTAAAATGAGGAACCGATCAACTCTGTCGTTATAGGTTCTCCGTTAAAAATGCCGGGTAAGGAATATGATGTGACGATCTGTCACGTAAATCTTCTGCTGGTTTGCTAAAAACATCCAAAGTAATAACACTAGGGTTTTCAGTGATATTACGAAGCTTAATCACCTTTCCTCGCGTTGAGAATTGGTGGGCGATAGCCGCCATTGTGACGTCACGGGAATTCCCCTACCTATAGGAGTAATGGCTACGTGCCAAATATGTCGACAAGAATTGATAAATAGAGGTCCTGCAAATAAAGTGCACAAGAGAGAAATAGCTAACAGAATTTTGAAGAAAATAGTGCAAAAGGGTCAGTGAGAAGAAGATATAAATATAAAGTATTAGGGGACCCTTCGGGACTAAATCTTATAAAATTGTATGGCCGTCCGTTGCAACGTTCTTAAATCCATTTCGATTAAAAAAGATTCAAAGAAAATCCTGCCTGTGACATATGATTTATGTCTCAGTCGAGATCAGTCATTGAAAACCCAATTATTTGTATCGTAACAAAACCTACATATCAGCCTTCTAAATGATTTGATTGGGCTTTTCAGAGGATATAGGCTACGGCAAGGGCTATTTCCGAGTGGGATAATAGATGCCATTTCTCTTAGGAGGGCTTACTGAATTGAACAATGGGAAGCGTTATATAAACGATCAAATTTCCTTTTTATAAGGTAAAAATAATTTCACTCGCTTTGAGCGCTCATATTTTTATATGGCGTATAAGGACCAGAATAAATTTTCGGTCTATACGATTATGGTGATCCACGTGGAATCAAAATCGTCTAAATTTGCTATTTAAATTCCGGAGCATTTTGACTCCGGTATAACGGTATAAATTTGTTGTTCAGTTGTGGAGTCGTTTTTTAAGAAAACTTTTATTTGTACTCCGGTGTAATGGCTGAAGGCAGAACAAACGCTTGCTTTCTGATCGACAGATATACTCCGGTAAAGTTCCGGGCGTAAAATCTATCCGAGTCATTTCGGTAAAGGGTTAACTTCTCCCTGTGTAATGTTTGACTCTGGGCTCGGTTCCTCGTTTGAGGTGACCGAAATTCTTAGCTGGTAAGGTTACTCCGCAGTGAGTATAATAAAATTAGAAATCTATGAGTGGCGAGTAGCCGTCCCAGATTTCTCTCAAGAAGTTACTAGTTTCGTTCATTTTGAACTCATCAGACTTGAATGAAATTGTGCGGGTGTTCCCTTTATATAGTCGTCGGGGACCGGAGCACAAAACAGATCTCGGATGGACATGCGCAGTGCTGTATCACCGGAGCAACTGCTTCCGTTTAATAGTGAACAGAGAGACGGCTAAAGAATTTGCCGTTTATAAAATGCTTATTTGCATAGACTCGAAGGCTCCCAACCCATTTGACTTTTGTCGTTTAAAATTATATAAACAAGTGGGAATTATTTGGATAACCGGACTTGGTTATCGAATTTGTGTGATATACGTACTAAGCTTTTTTAGTGTTAGATTGCATAATTTGGAACTCCTCCAGACATGCACACTAAGTCTACAAGTAAACTTAGTTTTCAACTGCTATTTGGCAATTGTGCTGTCGGGTAATATTATCATGACGTGATAGAAATACCTAGTTGTCTTGACTAAGTTTTGGAGTTGTCATATATATCGCGTATGTTGGCGCGGTAAAATGGCCGGGTCTCTAAAATGAGGAACCGATCAACTCTGTCGTTATAGGTTCTCCGTTAAAAATGCCGGGTAAGGAATATGATGTGACGATCTGTCACGTAAATCTTCTGCTGGTTTGCTAAAAACATCCAAAGTAATAACACTAGGGTTTTCAGTGATATTACGAAGCTTAATCACCTTTCCTCGCGTTGAGAATTGGTGGGCGATAGCCGCCATTGTGACGTCACGGGAATTCCCCTACCTATAGGAGTAATGGCTACGTGCCAAATATGTCGACAAGAATTGATAAATAGAGGTCCTGCAAATAAAGTGCACAAGAGAGAAATAGCTAACAGAATTTTGAAGAAAATAGTGCAAAAGGGTCAGTGAGAAGAAGATATAAATATAAAGTATTAGGGGACCCTTCGGGACTAAATCTTATAAAATTGTATGGCCGTCCGTTGCAACGTTCTTAAATCCATTTCGATTAAAAAAGATTCAAAGAAAATCCTGCCTGTGACATATGATTTATGTCTCAGTCGAGATCAGTCATTGAAAACCCAATTATTTGTATCGTAACAAAACCTACATATCAGCCTTCTAAATGATTTGATTGGGCTTTTCAGAGGATATAGGCTACGGCAAGGGCTATTTCCGAGTGGGATAATAGATGCCATTTCTCTTAGGAGGGCTTACTGAATTGAACAATGGGAAGCGTTATATAAACGATCAAATTTCCTTTTTATAAGGTAAAAATAATTTCACTCGCTTTGAGCGCTCATATTTTTATATGGCGTATAAGGACCAGAATAAATTTTCGGTCTATACGATTATGGTGATCCACGTGGAATCAAAATCGTCTAAATTTGCTATTTAAATTCCGGAGCATTTTGACTCCGGTATAACGGTATAAATTTGTTGTTCAGTTGTGGAGTCGTTTTTTAAGAAAACTTTTATTTGTACTCCGGTGTAATGGCTGAAGGCAGAACAAACGCTTGCTTTCTGATCGACAGATATACTCCGGTAAAGTTCCGGGCGTAAAATCTATCCGAGTCATTTCGGTAAAGGGTTAACTTCTCCCTGTGTAATGTTTGACTCTGGGCTCGGTTCCTCGTTTGAGGTGACCGAAATTCTTAGCTGGTAAGGTTACTCCGCAGTGAGTATAATAAAATTAGAAATCTATGAGTGGCGAGTAGCCGTCCCAGATTTCTCTCAAGAAGTTACTAGTTTCGTTCATTTTGAACTCATCAGACTTGAATGAAATTGTGCGGGTGTTCCCTTTATATAGTCGTCGGGGACCGGAGCACAAAACAGATCTCGGATGGACATGCGCAGTGCTGTATCACCGGAGCAACTGCTTCCGTTTAATAGTGAACAGAGAGACGGCTAAAGAATTTGCCGTTTATAAAATGCTTATTTGCATAGACTCGAAGGCTCCCAACCCATTTGACTTTTGTCGTTTAAAATTATATAAACAAGTGGGAATTATTTGGATAACCGGACTTGGTTATCGAATTTGTGTGATATACGTACTAAGCTTTTTTAGTGTTAGATTGCATAATTTGGAACTCCTCCAGACATGCACACTAAGTCTACAAGTAAACTTAGTTTTCAACTGCTATTTGGCAATTGTGCTGTCGGGTAATATTATCATGACGTGATAGAAATACCTAGTTGTCTTGACTAAGTTTTGGAGTTGTCATATATATCGCGTATGTTGGCGCGGTAAAATGGCCGGGTCTCTAAAATGAGGAACCGATCAACTCTGTCGTTATAGGTTCTCCGTTAAAAATGCCGGGTAAGGAATATGATGTGACGATCTGTCACGTAAATCTTCTGCTGGTTTGCTAAAAACATCCAAAGTAATAACACTAGGGTTTTCAGTGATATTACGAAGCTTAATCACCTTTCCTCGCGTTGAGAATTGGTGGGCGATAGCCGCCATTGTGACGTCACGGGAATTCCCCTACCTATAGGAGTAATGGCTACGTGCCAAATATGTCGACAAGAATTGATAAATAGAGGTCCTGCAAATAAAGTGCACAAGAGAGAAATAGCTAACAGAATTTTGAAGAAAATAGTGCAAAAGGGTCAGTGAGAAGAAGATATAAATATAAAGTATTAGGGGACCCTTCGGGACTAAATCTTATAAAATTGTATGGCCGTCCGTTGCAACGTTCTTAAGCTTCGTAATATCACTGAAAACCCTAGTGTTATTACTTTGGATGTTTTTAGCAAACCAGCAGAAGATTTACGTGACAGATCGTCACATCATATTCCTTACCCGGCATTTTTAACGGAGAACCTATAACGACAGAGTTGATCGGTTCCTCATTTTAGAGACCCGGCCATTTTACCGCGCCAACATACGCGATATATATGACAACTCCAAAACTTAGTCAAGACAACTAGGTATTTCTATCACGTCATGATAATATTACCCGACAGCACAATTGCCAAATAGCAGTTGAAAACTAAGTTTACTTGTAGACTTAGTGTGCATGTCTGGAGGAGTTCCAAATTATGCAATCTAACACTAAAAAAGCTTAGTACGTATATCACACAAATTCGATAACCAAGTCCGGTTATCCAAATAATTCCCACTTGTTTATATAATTTTAAACGACAAAAGTCAAATGGGTTGGGAGCCTTCGAGTCTATGCAAATAAGCATTTTATAAACGGCAAATTCTTTAGCCGTCTCTCTGTTCACTATTAAACGGAAGCAGTTGCTCCGGTGATACAGCACTGCGCATGTCCATCCGAGATCTGTTTTGTGCTCCGGTCCCCGACGACTATATAAAGGGAACACCCGCACAATTTCATTCAAGTCTGATGAGTTCAAAATGAACGAAACTAGTAACTTCTTGAGAGAAATCTGGGACGGCTACTCGCCACTCATAGATTTCTAATTTTATTATACTCACTGCGGAGTAACCTTACCAGCTAAGAATTTCGGTCACCTCAAACGAGGAACCGAGCCCAGAGTCAAACATTACACAGGGAGAAGTTAACCCTTTACCGAAATGACTCGGATAGATTTTACGCCCGGAACTTTACCGGAGTATATCTGTCGATCAGAAAGCAAGCGTTTGTTCTGCCTTCAGCCATTACACCGGAGTACAAATAAAAGTTTTCTTAAAAAACGACTCCACAACTGAACAACAAATTTATACCGTTATACCGGAGTCAAAATGCTCCGGAATTTAAATAGCAAATTTAGACGATTTTGATTCCACGTGGATCACCATAATCGTATAGACCGAAAATTTATTCTGGTCCTTATACGCCATATAAAAATATGAGCGCTCAAAGCGAGTGAAATTATTTTTACCTTATAAAAAGGAAATTTGATCGTTTATATAACGCTTCCCATTGTTCAATTCAGTAAGCCCTCCTAAGAGAAATGGCATCTATTATCCCACTCGGAAATAGCCCTTGCCGTAGCCTATATCCTCTGAAAAGCCCAATCAAATCATTTAGAAGGCTGATATGTAGGTTTTGTTACGATACAAATAATTGGGTTTTCAATGACTGATCTCGACTGAGACATAAATCATATGTCACAGGCAGGATTTTCTTTGGATCTTTTTTAATCGAAATGGATTTAAGAACGTTGCAACGGACGGCCATACAATTTTATAAGATTTAGTCCCGAAGGGTCCCCTAATACTTTATATTTATATCTTCTTCTCACTGACCCTTTTGCACTATTTTCTTCAAAATTCTGTTAGCTATTTCTCTCTTGTGCACTTTATTTGCAGGACCTCTATTTATCAATTCTTGTCGACATATTTGGCACGTAGCCATTACTCCTATAGGTAGGGGAATTCCCGTGACGTCACAATGGCGGCTATCGCCCACCAATTCTCAACGCGAGGAAAGGTGATTAAGCTTCGTAATATCACTGAAAACCCTAGTGTTATTACTTTGGATGTTTTTAGCAAACCAGCAGAAGATTTACGTGACAGATCGTCACATCATATTCCTTACCCGGCATTTTTAACGGAGAACCTATAACGACAGAGTTGATCGGTTCCTCATTTTAGAGACCCGGCCATTTTACCGCGCCAACATACGCGATATATATGACAACTCCAAAACTTAGTCAAGACAACTAGGTATTTCTATCACGTCATGATAATATTACCCGACAGCACAATTGCCAAATAGCAGTTGAAAACTAAGTTTACTTGTAGACTTAGTGTGCATGTCTGGAGGAGTTCCAAATTATGCAATCTAACACTAAAAAAGCTTAGTACGTATATCACACAAATTCGATAACCAAGTCCGGTTATCCAAATAATTCCCACTTGTTTATATAATTTTAAACGACAAAAGTCAAATGGGTTGGGAGCCTTCGAGTCTATGCAAATAAGCATTTTATAAACGGCAAATTCTTTAGCCGTCTCTCTGTTCACTATTAAACGGAAGCAGTTGCTCCGGTGATACAGCACTGCGCATGTCCATCCGAGATCTGTTTTGTGCTCCGGTCCCCGACGACTATATAAAGGGAACACCCGCACAATTTCATTCAAGTCTGATGAGTTCAAAATGAACGAAACTAGTAACTTCTTGAGAGAAATCTGGGACGGCTACTCGCCACTCATAGATTTCTAATTTTATTATACTCACTGCGGAGTAACCTTACCAGCTAAGAATTTCGGTCACCTCAAACGAGGAACCGAGCCCAGAGTCAAACATTACACAGGGAGAAGTTAACCCTTTACCGAAATGACTCGGATAGATTTTACGCCCGGAACTTTACCGGAGTATATCTGTCGATCAGAAAGCAAGCGTTTGTTCTGCCTTCAGCCATTACACCGGAGTACAAATAAAAGTTTTCTTAAAAAACGACTCCACAACTGAACAACAAATTTATACCGTTATACCGGAGTCAAAATGCTCCGGAATTTAAATAGCAAATTTAGACGATTTTGATTCCACGTGGATCACCATAATCGTATAGACCGAAAATTTATTCTGGTCCTTATACGCCATATAAAAATATGAGCGCTCAAAGCGAGTGAAATTATTTTTACCTTATAAAAAGGAAATTTGATCGTTTATATAACGCTTCCCATTGTTCAATTCAGTAAGCCCTCCTAAGAGAAATGGCATCTATTATCCCACTCGGAAATAGCCCTTGCCGTAGCCTATATCCTCTGAAAAGCCCAATCAAATCATTTAGAAGGCTGATATGTAGGTTTTGTTACGATACAAATAATTGGGTTTTCAATGACTGATCTCGACTGAGACATAAATCATATGTCACAGGCAGGATTTTCTTTGAATCTTTTTTAATCGAAATGGATTTAAGAACGTTGCAACGGACGGCCATACAATTTTATAAGATTTAGTCCCGAAGGGTCCCCTAATACTTTATATTTATATCCCATAATTTTAAGTTAACTAGTATTTTGAATGATTGCTTACACATTATTTTTAGTTTTAAATTTCTGCTTTTAGGTAATGGATCGTTTGTCTGATAATAGGCGGTTACTCCATGAAACTAGAGAAATTTTACCTGATGTTATATCAGACAAAACTTTAGATCGGTGTGAAATGCAACAACTTAGGTTGGTATAATTAGAACTTAACTACATAGGAATTCATGCAATGAACCAACAAAAAAATCTTTTAGATGGCAGCTGATAATAATATTTTTTAAATAAATTTGATTTTTCCCCATCTTTCAAAGAAAGAGTAAGGCTGTTAAATTGAATTTTTCCATCTATCCGTAACACACAGTAAAATATGGTAACTTTATGTCTACTTCTAGTAAATAAATTAAAAATCATATGACATACAAAATATTTTGTTTTAATGCAAAAAAAATTGGCAAGATTATCCGGTCTTTTACATTATCGTGCACAATATCTAAGGGAGGTAACTAGCCCACAACTAAGATGTTGAATACAATGAAATTAATTTAAAAATTCCTAATTGAAAAAAAAAACTGTTTGCATTGCCTGTTTAATATCCAACACTCCTCATTTTTTATTGTAAAATTTCTCTCTTCAAGGACCATGTCTATGGTTTTATTAATCCAAATTCATTGTGCCGATTCATGGTTGTTTATTATAATGCATGAATTATGGGATTTATTTCGGGAAGGGACACAACTCATTACATCCCAGCAAACATTGAAATGAAATAACTGTTGCAGACCTACCCTTTCCATCACCTGCAATGGTGTGGTAAAGTAATAAGTAAAACCTGCATAGTTTGGAGCAAGGGTTTTAAATAAGTTTATGTAATCCACAAACAACACCAACACATGATACAGCTCTATATAATTACATGTATAAACATAACTCTATTATGTAACTTTACATCTATGGACTAAATATTGTCTCAAATTCTTGTACTCTTTAACATGCTATTTATTAAATTAGTGCAAATTAGTTGATCATTTGAAATGTGTAGTCTGATCTTGATAGAACTTCAAATGAACCTTCATTATATCAGTCTCGCATATTAAATTAAAAATCAATACCATATTGAGGCCACTGCAATCTGATTTGTGTTTATTAACTAAAATATTAATATAATACTCCAACAATAATAACGTTTACAGTGACATCACTCTCTGATGTGTGTATATGTTGCATAAACTGTAATCTGTTCTACCTGTAAAAGTCCTATTCACTGGCAGGGGTTCCACAGCTAACTCAGCTTGCTTATAAGGTATTCACTCATAAAAAAACGGTTCTACAGTTATATCATCTTGTTTATATTGAATTTAAGAAGTTTAGCAATCTGTATCTCGACAATGGTGTGGCAAATTTGGTAAGAATTTTTCATAAAGGTTTGATGTCTGTATAATTTTCACTCTGCAGGATGAATGTAACAGCATTAAAAGATAAGTTAGACACGGTTGAAGATAAATTATGTCAGAGTTTAACATCTTCTGCATCCTCTCGATCTTCAAGTAGAATCAAATTAAATAGTGAGTAGAATAAACTGATTAGTAACTAATTCTGTAATAACTAGATGTGGTTTGAAATTGATTAATGAGTTAATTCAAATATAGGTTTATTAATAGATTCATATTTATAGTGAGTAGAGTCATATTTATAGTAAGTAGATTCAAACTGAATAGAGCCTGTAGAATCAAATTGAATAGAGAGAATCAAACTGAATAGAGTCAGTAGAATCAAATTGAATAGAGAGAATCAAACTGAATAGAGTCAGAATCTAATAAAATAGAGAGAATCAAATTGAATAGAGTCAGTAGAATCAAACCCGATTACAGGGACAGTAGAATCTACTTAAATACTTAGTAAAGTCAAGTTTTGCAGATTATAATTAAATGTTTATAGAATGAATTTAAGAAGAGAATAGCTTTTAATGTTAAACTTCGTAATATAAAATATTTTGAGAAACTTTTGAACACTTGGAAGATAATACATTCTGTTGTGTTTTCAAGGTACTACTCCTACTGTCAAACTAAAAAAGACTAGTAAATTTTATGAAGATGATGATGAAGATCTTGTTTTGTCCGAAGATAAATTTGAAGATAGTGATGGTCTCGATTCAGATCTGGATAACTTTGTTGAAGATGGTGCTCCTGAATTAACATCAACAAGAAGAACAAAATATTCAAGGAAAACAGGTATAATTTGAAATACTGAACATAATACAACACAGATAGATTTCCTGACAATAATTAGATACAATGGTGATAACCTGTTTATAAAACATAGTTTTTTGTTACACAGAATAACTTTGTCCAAAGAATATTATAAAGATGTATTATATGCTCTTAAAATTTTAATTGAATATAATAATGAAGAATCTTGTGCACATGAAATGGAGTCACAGATTAAAATGAGTAAACCTCTTTAATTTGGGTACAACATAAGTTCTTGATTTCATTGGTTTTAATTGCTGATCAGTGTTTTGGGATAACAATCTATAGACCAAGCCAGGATTAAACATATCTAACCAATATTATGTAATAAGTAAACAAGTGGAATTCTGCCTAATCTTTCAGAACAAAACTTTAATTCTAATAATCTTTCCCCATTATTAGTCAAAATACCATATCAACTGAATAACCCAATTCAATTCTTTTTTTTACCAAACTTAGAACTCCTTTAAACTTACACTAACAGTAATTATGCCCATTGTCATTTCAGTTGATGAATTAGATCTAGATGGTTTAAATCTTAGTGATAATTGTGATGATATTAATACTGATATATCAATAGATAGTGATGATGATTTAAATGATATTATTGATGATCTGTAACGATGGAGAGTAACTTTAATAACTTACCATTATTTTTTTATGACTAAGGTCAAATACAATAGAAAAATATAATGAAATTTTATTTTAGATATTAGGATGGTGTAAGGTTTTGATTAAGATTGATGTGATCTTTTAAAATAAACAGAATTGACCCATGTGTACATGTGCAAAATTCCCCCAATGATACGCAAATTATTCATCAATCAGACTAAGACCACCAAGCATGGAGAATATAAGTATTAAATATCTATAAAAACTATTGAATGAAATTAAAATATATAATAATATTAGCATAGGCGTAGGAGACGGGGGGGCCTAAAAAAAATTTTGGGCAATGAAAAATTTGACGACCTTTTTCTCTATTAACGTTTAGAGAAAATATATAACTAACTTATTTCTATGAGATCCAAACTGCCCGAAAATTATTTTCTCTTCTTCTTTTTTGTCGACTGCATGCCCGAAAAAATGTTCGAAACTCTCTTTAATAGGAATGCCCCAAAAAACGGTATTGCCCGAAAACGGCAGAGAAAACTAGCAGTAAAACGCGTTGGAGACCGTCAAATAATCCAAAATTTTCTTGGGGACATTCGCCCCTCAAAGAAAATCAGAGCCGCTGCGCCGCTGTCTGTAAACCCGACATTTTAGGGCATTTCTAGTTTTCCCTCCCTTACTGTCATCGAGCCCTAATAAAACACTAATTTTACTTTTCTTGTAATTGAATATAACGAATTTGTACTTAGTTGACTATGAATTAAAACATTTTGTCTGGAGCCACTCGACTTTGTGCGACATTTTTCGGGCATCGATTAATATTTGTGAATACAGATGCAACAGTCTGATTGGATGGTTGGAATTCAGAGTGGAATTTCGGTTACAAAACCATTGAATATTTTTGGAGTTGTTAACACGGGCTAGAATAGCAGAAAACGCATTTCGGTTATTAAACTTTCCATATCGCGCGACGATTGATTTGTTGTTTGGAATTCGGATCAGCCATGCAGGCCATACTGGACCAAATTGAAGTTGCTGTATTCACAGACTGGAATAGCAGGAAAACGCGTTTGCAGCAGTTACATTTTCAAAATTTTCTCCTAAAGGTCCTGTCTTCGTGGACTGTAAACGATTGATTAGAATTCGACTAAGCCCCCTTAATAAGGTTATATTCGACCACTTTGGAGTTGCTTTGTTCACCGGCTGAAATAGCAGGAAAACGTGTTTGCAGTCGTCAAATATTCCAAAATTTGCTTGGGGGGATACAAGGTCGTTGCTGTCTTTAAATCCGAAAATTTTTCGGGCATTTAGGGTTCTGCCCCCCTAACTGTCATCGAGCTCCTACGCCTATGAATATTAGTGTCTTTTAAATATCTATAAAAACTATTGACTGAAATTCAAATATATATCAGTGTCTTGCAATTCATATATCTTCATTTTGATAGTCAGATCATGAACAATATACATTGTTAGGCCTAAATTCATAATTTTAAATCAATGTTTTTTCATTTAAGATTCATAAAAATTAAGATTTATCTATGTATCAAAGTTTAGATTTATACATATATAAAAATGCAGCTATTTCCGCTGAAATGTAGTTGTATTGAAATGTAGACATAATCTGTCATCACCCCCTTTGTGATGCAGGACGGAGGGCCTGATAAAGTCTAGTCATTCGAATGGGATGAAAAACCAAGGTCCTGTGCACATATTGGCATACACGTAAAAGATTGGAATTCAATATAAGAGTAAGCCATAGTGCCACTGTCCAGGCATAATTTCCCTCATGGCAGACTGTATGGCGTATGCCCTGCTTCTTTAGCCCAGTTCGGAGTAGAACAGTAGGACGTTACACTTCATTTCATCACCTCTTTCCATGACAGTTAGGCTTCCAATTGACTTGTGTAATATTCTGGCCTCATAGTAATATCTGTGTACCTGTAAAAGTAAAATTGTCATTGATAATAATGTGTCTGTTTCTCTATTTAATATGTTTAATTATTTGTTGTATATATATCATCTAATGAGTGCAAATTTTTACAAGAAACGCAATGTGTAGTAATATATGTATTAATGATAGATTGTTTTCATCATTATATAAAGTAGAAAGCATTATGACCTAATAGTAATAAAGTATTTACTTTGTATCTCATAATATTTGTTGTTGAAGTTATTCATTAGTAAAGATAATATAGTTGATATCATGTTCTTCAGGGATGATGTCCTTTTGGTTCTATCTGTTGGTCAGGTTACATGCTATTTTTCATGCTATTATATATACAGTATTATATGGTTTATTAAAACTAATTTTAAGCTATCCCTAAGATATAAGCATAATAATTACAATTGGTGTGAGTGGTAATTGGGTAATGCCTTTCTAAGGTGCAATGCTTTCATATTAATGTAAGTGGACTTTTAAAGGCAATTAATTACTACTATAGGACTCATAGAATTAATGCCAATATTGTTAACCAAAAAAAACAGCTGCTGCCAGGCAGGATTCGCCCACATATGAGAGATGGATAGAGAACAAGCTAAATAGAAAGTGAATTTTCCTACAATCAAGGGCCATAATTCATAAAGTTACAATGCAATATGGGCAAATATTGAAAGGCACTTTTTCAAAAATGTAAACTACATTACAGTAAAAGCAATGAAAAGGGAGATAACCAAGTTAGATCTTTGAGTTATTAACATGCATTTCAAGTTTTATCAAAATTGGATTAAAATTGTAACCTCTAATATAAAGGGTCAACAACCTTGATATGCCATACTTTTACACTATTCGCGTACAAACGGCGGCCATTTTGTTTGGCAATTTTGATTCGATGTTCATAATATTTGAACTCAACCTTTATTACGGTGTAAAGGGGATATATTCAAACGGTTTTCAAAATCAGATAATAACTGTGACCTTCAGAAGGACCAGCATGCCAGGCAGGATACACCCACATACGAACAAGCTAAAAAAGAAACTGATTTTTCCTGCAATCAAGGGCCATAATTCATGATGTTACAATTCGATATGCGCAAATATCGAAAGGAACTAAGATCTTTGGGTTATTAACATGCATTTCAAGTTACATTAAAATTAAATTTGTGACCTCTAAGTCCACAACCTTGATATACCATACTTTTACACTATTGGCATACAAATGACCTCCATTTTGGTCAGATATTCACGAAATGTGAACTCAAACTTCATTACGATGTAACGGTTATATGATCAAACAGTTTTGTAAATCAGATAATAATTGTGACCTTCAGAGGAATCACAAGTTAAAAATGGTGATTTTTCGTATCATCAGGGGCCATAATTTAGGAAGTTAAGCTCTGATATGCGCAGATATCGAAGGAACCAAGATCTTTAGGTTCATCAAATCGGTTCAAAATTGTTACCTCTACAGCTACAGTGTTCACAAGCTTAAAACGCGATTTCTCGTACAATCAGGGTCGATAATCCATGAAGTCACGGTCCGATATATGCCAATGGCAATATCGCAAGGAACCGAGATTTTATCATGATAAACCTAAAATTTCAAGTTTCATTGAAATCGGATAAAAATTGTGATCTGTAGTGTGTTCACAAACAATTGTGGACGGACGAACTGGGACCACAACAATATACATATAAAAATATTGAGTTACACTTATACACAACACGACTATGTTGGGGGGGGGGCTTACTTTTTGTCACAAACTTCATTCTTGATGATTGGGATCAAAATTAGAACCAAATAGCCCATATTAAATTCACATCAAACCATAAAACTATATATATATTTGTTCACAAACCTACGTACCGTTTCCAAGTATTACCTTTAAACTCAATCTACATGTACTGTACTGTCTTATGTCCATGGAACTGGTATAGTCGGGAATCCTTTTGTAACGGAATCATAACTCGTGAATGGCTGGTTTATTATGTGGGCCTTACTTGCTTGCAAGCTGCAGTGTGAAAGGGAAAGAATTATTTTTTTAAACAAGTCGGTCCCGGTTAAAAAAACAAGCCAACAGTGAGGCTGATGTCCCCCGCCGAAATCCAAAATAAAAAGATGACACATATTAATTAATCGCACACTTATTTTTTTCAAAAGTATTGAGCAATCAAACCATACACTAAGTTTCATCACTCTCTACCAGATAAAATCAGACATTGTTCATCATCAAACTCCATCAAGGCATTCACCTTATGTACGCCTACACCTAGTTTGAACATTCTACCTTAATTAGAAGGAGAATTTTTGTGTTTCAAAGTCTAGACCTATCAGCTGCTTATCGCTCTGCTTACCCTCAACAGAAAATGTTCATTATTGAACTTAGTCAAGGTATCGATGAAATAAAACTATATACCAAGTTTCATCAATCTCACTTAATTACAACTAAAGTTATCGTGTCCGCTCCCACAGCATCAACCAATCAAATTGCTTATCTCTGCTTACCCTAAGCGGAAAATGCTCATCTTCGAACTCCATCAAGGTAACCTAATAAACACCTACACCAAGTTTGAATATTCTAGCTCAATTAGAAAGAGAGTTATTGTGTCCCAAAAAGTGTGACAGGCGGACAGACAGACGGACGGACGAACCCATTTTAATAGTCCCCTGCTTTCTTCGAAAGGTGGGGGACAAAAAAGAATTAAATTTCTACCATTACCGAACTGGTAGTTATTTTAGAGACTCAACTTTCTGAATATTGTAGTATGCAACGGATTAACAATCCCTAAAATTAATGACGATCAGAGACTTGCTAGATTTGTCTAACTTTGTTGTCTAAAATATTATAACTGTGGTAATTTTTTTTTGGGGGGGGGGGGCGGGTGTAGCCAGGGTAAAATGGAGAACTATTTTAATACGCCATTCAGTCGATTATTATTGAATTGGTTATATAAATAGTTCTCCAAATTACCCTGTACAGGTCATAATCAAGATCTGGCTACCGCCCCCCCCCCCCAATTAAAAAATCCACCGCAGTAATGTTTAGGCAACACAGTTAGACACATCTAGCAAGTCTCTGCTCGGGCAGCAATTGAATTCGAACTGTCGGTGTTTATTTACGTACATGCCAAGGTAAGCACGGAATCAGACTTTCGTTTGGACGAAAAACATATTCAAATTAATTAATCTATCAAAATTTTGCCTCTTATTCCATTCAAAACATCAAAATTCCAAGAAGACTACCCTATTTATTACCCTATAAATGCTTTCGTGGAAATCCATCATCAGAAGTCCAGCGGTCCTACTTATCACCAACAGGGACCAAAAAGAACCTTTTTGGTCAGTAGCGTCCAAAATATTGCAAAACGTGACAGACAAGGAAAGGTATGTTTATAAATATATTCTTCACATTAATTCCAAATATTAAAAGATTTCATAAAATAAATTGACAAAATTTTGGGTAGGCCTAAGTGAAATAAAGTAACAAAGAAAAAAACAACAACAAAAAAAAAAACGGCCTGTCGCGTTTTGCAAATACTTTGTATGTTATTGAAATTTTTGAGAAATATGGAGTCTATCGTCATTTTGACGTATAGGCTACCTGAGCATATGTTTCTATGTTGTGCTTCAAAGTGAATGTATAATAATAAAGTTTATACCCAAAACAATATTTTAGAAAATTAATAAATTATAGGCCCTACCATTAAATCACACAAAGATCGCAAAGTCTAAAGAAAGTTATTATAAAAGGCAATCGTATTGTATGTAGCATACAATTTTAATGTAGGCCCTACGCTATCAATACTATATGGTGGCCCATGGTCGCAATAGCGGTTTTTTTTGTATTTCATTTAGAAATAGAAAAAAATTTAGTAAAAAAAAAAAAGAATTAAAAAATTATTTTTAAAATTAGAAAAAAGAAAAGAAATCTTTTTAAAATTAAAAAAAAAAGAAATTTTTTAAAATTAAAAAAAAAGAAATCTTTGAAAACTAAAAAAAACTTTTTAAAATTAAAAAAAAAAAACTTTTTAAAATTAAAAAAAAAAACTTTTTAAAAAACTTTTTAAAATTAAAAAAAAAAACTTTTTAAAATTAAGAAAAAAAACTTTTTAAAATTAAAAAAAATAAAAATATTTTATTTAAAAAAAATAATTAAATAAAAAAAAAATGAAAAAGAAAAGATAAAAAAATTATTCTGGACGTGGCCCATCGTCGCAATAGTGTCTTGATTATCCAGGCCCAGTATACAGCCTTCATTAGACTAGAGCGACCAGAAACATTTTGTGGCCCATTGTTGCAGTAGTATCTCGATTATCATGTGTTCGATCTATGAAGAACGTATACTTGAACGATAGGAAACGAGTCTGCAGTAATCTCGCATCATCATGTGAGTGACGGAACTTTGGCCTGTTTATGTTCCCCCGAGAGCGACCAAAAACATTTTGTGGCCCGTTGTTGATGTACGTAGTATCTCGATTATCATGTGTGGGATCTATGAAGAACGTATATATATATACATAGATTTTAACGACAAGAAACGAGTCTGTAGTTATCTCACATCAACATGTGAGTGACGGAACTTTGTCATGTTTATGTTTCCCCGAGAGCGACCAAAAACGGGTTCCCAAAAAATAAGGGCACCCCATTTTCTGTAGTTATCTCACATCAACACGTGAGTGACGGATTTTGACATGTTTATGTCCCCCCGAGAGCGACCAAAAACATTTTGTGGCTCGTTGTTGATGTACGTAGTATCTCGATTATCATGTGTGGGATATATATGAAAAAAAAGAGAGAGAGAGAGAGAATGGGGTTTAACGCCTACTCGAAACAAACTAGGTCATTTCGGGACTAACATGGTTTCCTTAATTTCAACAATTCGCTTGCGCGTATGGATCTTTAGCAGTGGGAGGGAACTGGAGGACCCGGAGAAAACACACGAGGCTGGACAGCCGACACTACTCCTTTCAACGTACAAACCGGGGATTCGAAACCACGCCAGTTGACTCACTGACAGGCTTTATCATACAGCGCGCACGTCAACATTCAGCCACCCAACCACTGATCTCTATTCATTATTTATAGATAGGACCCATAGCATAGGTCTATATTTCTATTAGATTACAAATCATCTCGCGAGCGCTCGAGGGGGGTCTGGGGGGATCTCACCCCAAAATTTTTTGAACAATAGACAGCCGCAAACCCATTTTCCAAGCACCTCAGACCAGAGCAGCGGATGGAGATATATGGTGACATGCGAGCACTTTAATCACACATCCTCGAATACGAATAGAGAAATCTCCTCCCCTCTTTTACTACCTTTTCTTTTTCTTTTACTTTTTTCTTTGAGGCTTAGGCCCACTTGCCATTGGCAAGTGGGCTCAGTCCGGCACTGCACGTAGTGCTAACCATTCGCCCCCCCCCCCCCGCAACTATATATACTTAGAGTAGGCCTACTTCGAGGATAAGTTTCAAAATTATTAACTACTTTTGAATTATGTTTTGTAAATTCCTGAAGAACACCCACAAATTTCATGTGTGACAATTCTCAATAGTTGCGGTTAGGCCTAAGATACAACATACTGCAATTTAACTCCGTCTCTGGTCGTATGAATAGTGGGAATCTAGACCTCAGGGAGACACACATATATATAAGGGTTTTAAAAACATAAGCCTTTTGAGTGGAGAATAGACCTTAGTGCACTAGCTAGTCTATGGATATATTTATATGTGCAAATTATAGACGAAGGAGTAAGGACGTAGGAGCGAGCCTGAACTGACGTCCATCTATAATCCAGTCCAAGTCCTAGGCTCGGCTAGAGTTACAAAAAGAACCATAATAATAATAACTTTATTACCCAATCAAGGGGACATTGTACAAATCAAAGAGAAAAAAACCCAAACAAATGGAAGAAAACATTGAAATATAAAAATATGCATGTATGAATAAAGCGAGATGATTTGTAATCTAATAGAAATATAGACCTATGCTATGGGTCCTATCTATAAATAATGAATAGAGATCAGTGGTTGGGTGCCTGGCTGAATGTTGACGTGCGCGCTGTATGATAAAGCCTGTCAGTGAGTCAACATGTCAAAATCCGTCACTCACGTGTTGATGTGAGATAACTACAGACTCGTTTCTTGTCGTTCAAGTCTATATAGGCTACGTTCTTCATAGATCTCACACATGTAGGCCTACTACGTACATCAACAACGGGCCACAAAATGTTTTTGGTCGCTCTCGGGGAAACATAAACATGACAAAGTTCCGTCACTCACATGTTGATGTGAGATAACTACAGACTCTTTTCTTGTCGTTAAAATCTATGTATATATATATATATATACGTTCTTCATAGATCCCACACATGATAATCGAGATACTACGTACATCAACAACGGGCCACAAAATGTTTTTGGTCGCTCTCGGGGGAACATAAACAGGCCAAAGTTCCGTCACTCACATGATGATGCGAGATTACTGCAGACTCGTTTCCTATCGTTCAAGTATACGTTCTTCATAGATCGAACACATGATAATCGAGATACTACTGCAACAATGGGCCACAAAATGTTTCTGGTCGCTCTAGTCTAATGATAGCTGTATACTGGGCCTGGATAATCAAGACACTATTGCGACGATGGGCCACGTCCAGAATAATTTTTTTATCTTTTCTTTTTCATTTTTTTTTTATTTAATTATTTTTTTTAAATAAAATATTTTTTTATTTTTTTCATTTTAAAAAAAAAATTTTTTTTAATTTTAAAATGTTTTTTTTTTTAAATTTTAAAAAAGTTTTTTTTTAGTTTTCAAAGATTTCTTTTTTTTTAATTTTAAAAAATTTCTTTTTTTTTTAATTTTAAAAAGATTTCTTTTTTTTTCTAATTTCAAAAAAATAATTTTTTAATTTTTTACTAATTTTTTTTCTATTTCTAAATGAAATACAAAAAAAAAGCGATTGCGACCATGGGCCACCATAGACCGCTGTATATGTATAAGCGTATACGTAACTAACTCTGCGGGTTGGGCATATAGTTATGCAGAGCCTTATATTATATAAGGCTCTGGAGTTATGTAGCTCGGCCAAGCGAATATTCATTGCTAGTCTCGGTCACCCAGAACCCCCTAGTCTTCAACGTACGGTGGGTCTGGGTCGGTTCTCAATTGTTGACGAAGTTTACTGGATAATCTACCCCATAAAAAACCAAACTCCCGGTCACGCATGGGCAATGAAACCTATTGGTTAAAGTCTCGGTAAGTTATAGATCTTATGAAGCCGGGCCGATTTTGCTATATTCTATTGGCTAAAATCTAGGTTAGTGCTAGATCTTGTGAAGCCGGGCCGATTTTGCTAGATTTTATAAAGCGAGGTTGGAATGTATCCCACAATTCACTGGGCGAATCTATTATTAGAAACAAAATAGATACGTCGGAAGAAGCATGAATTGCGATGAAAAATTATAATTATGAGAAGCCATACGTCAGATTCATGATGAGAGGAAATTACTATTTCAATTAAAACCTTTACAAACAAAATTTTAAAGATTGTCATTGTTGACAAGCGAGTTGTTTTGATAGATTCAGTACGTGGTAACTTAAAAGACTGGATAATCCAGACAATGACCGACTTTCCGTCAAATTCTGAGGACCCATCCAGACTAATATTCGTAGAATATTTGTTTGGATGATAGAGACTAATTCATTGCTGACTATTTTGTTCTCGATAAGCAAGTCTACGCTTTCTTATTATTATTATCCAGTACTAACCGGATGTACATTCAAAACGAGGCCAATCGTGTCTTTCTTCCGAGTGTGCGGCCATCATGGTTTGATACTGAAATCTGTACAAAAGGGTTGAAGAAGATTACAGTTTAGAGTTATTTAGAGGCAAGATTGTGTATCTTGAAGTATTAAATCATGGATGCAGACTTCGAAAGGGAACAAAATTTGAACTTTGAATCCAATATACCTTCTAAATCGGCTGATAAAGAAAAAAGTCGAGACAAGAGACGATCGCGTTCTCCGCGAGCAAAGCGATCTAGAAGCAGGGATCGAGACCGAAAACGTTCCCGGTCCAGAGATCGTACACGTCGCAAAAAGTCGAAAAGTCACTCTCCTAAACCACCAAAACGAAAGAAGCCATACAAGTATTGGGATGTTCCACCGGCTGGCTTTGAACACATGAGCGTACCCCAGTATAAAGCTATGCAAGCTGCGGGTCAGATTCCACAAGCTATGCCAGTTATGCAAGCCCCACAGATTCCTGTAACTAACACAACTGTTCCGTTTGCTGGCAGTACAATAAGTCGACAAGCTCGACGTTTATATGTTGGAAATATACCTTTTGGTGTAACAGAAGAAGCCATGATGGACTTTTTCAATGGGCAAATGAAAGTGACCGGGCTAGCACAGGCTGATGGAAATCCTGTTATTGCAGTTCAAATTAATTTAGATAAAAACTTTGCCTTTCTTGAATACCGATCAGTCGATGAAACAACACAAGCAATGGCATTTGATGGTATCAATTTTCAGGGTCAATCATTGAAGATTCGTCGTCCCCGGGATTATCAACCCCTTCCTGGTTTATCAGAACAGCCTTCAATAAATGTCCCTGGCGTTGTGTCCACTGTGGTTCAAGATTCACCACATAAGATATTTATAGGTGGACTACCAAATTATCTTAATGAAGATCAAGTTAAAGAACTCTTGACCTCATTTGGTCCACTGAAAGCGTTTAATTTGGTTAAAGATAGTGCAACAGGTTTATCGAAAGGCTATGCGTTCTGCGAATATGTAGACATAACTGTTACTGATCAGGCATGTGCTGGTTTAAATGGTATGCAGCTAGGAGACAAAAAGTTAATTGTTCAGCGAGCCAGTGTTGGTGCTAAAAATGGTCAAAATTTACCTGTTCAGCTTCAAGTACCGGGGTTGGATATGCAAATGGGTGCTGGTCCACCTACAGAGGTTCTGTGTTTGATGAATATGATTTTACCAGAAGAATTGGATGATGAAGAAGAATATGAAGATATTGTGGAAGATGTCAAAGATGAATGTGGAAAATATGGTGTTGTGCGAAGCTTAGAAATACCACGTCCAATAATGGGAGTTGATGTACCAGGCCTCGGAAAAATATTTGTAGAATTTAATTCAATTATTGATTGTCAAAAGGCACAGCAAGCTCTGGCCGGTAGAAAATTCTCTCAACGAGTAGTTGTGACTTCATACTATGATCCTGATAAATATCATCGACGCGAATTCTAATGTTTTATTCCATTTAGCATTAATTAAACATGTTGACCGAATAAAGATTTTGTCTAACGATTTAATCAATGATCCATCAGAACAACCGGTATTGTATGTTTTTGTTTCACTTAAATTAAGTGAACAGTTTAAATTCATTATCATTTTTAGATCATCATTATAAAATAAAATGATTGTTACTCCATATTGTATATTAACTTGTTTTCACCATTTCATTTGGAAAGCACATGGATAAAAAAGAAAATCCAGTTTCATTGTTTTGATCACATTGTATCTATACAAAATACTTTCCTTTAACTATTTGAATTATTCTTTTCCTTTCATTAAACCATGATTGTATATTCAGAATTCAAGTTATGTTTATTATTTTGACATTGTGTAATTGATTTCAAAAGCTTTCCACTAATTTTATATTCCTACTGTACTATGGATCATACAAGAAAATGTGCTTTGAAAAACATTTATATTTAGACTGTTTTGTTTGGTCTTCTCAGTTACTTGTAATATTTCATTTCAGTATGTGACAATAATGGCTAGATATTTTGCTGATGTAAATTTGTTCTGATATGACCAGACGAAACAGTAAAACTACCTTGTCTTTTAATATTTTAATCTTTTTTGTTACTAAGGTTTCTGATTAATTGTAATTTAGAAAATTTGAATGCTTTAAGTATCTAAAATACAATGTGTGTATAAATAGAATCTTTAATTCAATGCTGTTATTGATTTGATAACAAACATGTATACTGTTGGTTTTAATCTTATCTGAATTTCAGAATAAATAGGCTTTAGGCTATTGATATTTCAGTATTCACTAAATCATAATGTACTTTGTATAGTTATTTCTTGTTGTTATTAATAATAGGTAAGACATATCACTTTCTTTACCTTCCAGGCCTTCTAGTTCATCTTAATTGTTTAAATAAGTAAAGTGACTTTGTATATTTTGGAAATACGCTAGAATAGTAGACCTCTTCCAAATTTTAGGAGAATTTCATGTTGTGTGCATACATGTACATGTTTTCTTTTGTAGGCACTTTCTATTTTAGGCAATTTTATTTTTAGCATTTAAAACCATGACCAAAAGGCTGTGTGTGAACACCACCGCATGGAAATTCGGAATTGAGTCTCTCCAATGAATTTTTCGATTTTTCAGTTGTCTCCAATGAATTTTTCGATTTTTCAGTGTCAAAAAAGGCTTTTTCGATTTTCAGCCAAGGTCATCTTCTTACCAAATTGTTGCAAAGACGATCTTTTGTCTATGGATTTTCTTTGGCTTTTCTTTGGCTTTTCAAGTCGAAAGCCAATAGTTTTTCCTTTGCAGATTCTTTTTTCTAGCGCTGCACAACAGAATCTTTATTTTCTAGGGTCTCATCTGCTAGGAAGCCTGAAGTTTAGAAAATGTGTGTCCTACTACGATTAAGTGTGTGGGATTCAAAAATGATGGGAACAATATACAACATTAAAGTTGTCAAATTTATAAACATTGTGATTTGGGTTGGGCAGGAAAACCGAAAGTTAAAAGAACATTTCACCGTGCAAACAGGTAACTATGACATAGCATCCTGAGGTAAGCAAATGAATAAATAAAATTTCAGGAAAACAGCAGCTCACAATTATGCAAAATTCGTGACCTTCATCACCCCCCCCCCCCCCCTAGAATATTTTTTATGGGATACAAATAAATCAATTTTGGTTTGAATATCGGTACACGCAACTAACCGGTAGTGGTGCCGTCCATTCCCTAAACTTGCTCAGATAATATAAATCTTCCAGATGGCAACATTTAGTTCTCTTTGGTGACAGGAATGATTTGGCCATTACGTAGGTGATCAAAATGACGTCACACCTGAGCAGGTGCTTTTGACGTCACGAAGTCTTGACAAAATCGGTTGCCGTTAGTTTATTCTTGTTGCTTTATTTAGTGAAAATATTTCAGTTTTCAGGAAATAAATTTTAACCAATCATCGCTGATCTTTTCTTTGCTTTAAATGACCATGAACCATTACTTACGACGGGTCTTAAAAAAACTGAAAGTAACGCTGTAGTTTATTACAGACTTGGGGTCTTTTTCATGAATACAAAATCTCAAAAAATTGTTTAGTAGCTAACATTCGTGATATGACAATCAAAATAACCAATTTTAATAAGTAGTTGAATTAAAATCGATTTTAAGAGATTTCGATTTGTTGAAGAAGTCCTCAAGTGGTATTTTACTTATACGTCTGCAAAACTGTCATGGTGCAGTTTATAATCTTGGGATTTCAAGGAAGACTCCTGTTAACGATAGCAGCACGTTAAAGGTATTTATTGTGTCTAAAATCAGACGTGTGATGTTTTACGGCCACTTCGAAAATCTACATCCGACGCAACGTTCTGACAAGGACAACTGTCTAGTCGTTTGGATGTGACGAAAAAAAAACAGGTCCCGTGTGCAGTTGGAATTCGACGTAAGAGTAGACCGTAGCGACCGGGCAAAATTTCTCTCATACCCCATTTCATTTAACGACGCAACTTTTCGAATCGCGACCTTTCAATGCATAAGAAATCACTAACGCCCGAATTCGGTGAGATTACCTACCAGGGTATGGTATAGGGCAATCTCTTTTACAGAGTTAATAAAGACAGCGGTCTTTTATACTAGCGGCCAAGCGAATATTCAGTGTGGGAATAGGGTGGTGTGACTGACTGTGCCCTACATTCCGAAAAAGTGCCCTTGAATTTCGAAAGTTATCTCAAATACTCACGGAAATTACCGCGTCAATGTCATCATATTCCCATTGCCCATTTGCACTTTCCTTGTTCCAAACCGAACAATCGATCCTGAAACCTAATCGCACTAAATATACTGACGTGCACCTTCGACTAATCCGCCTTGATTGTTGGTTAAATGAATGAATGAAATGGGGTTTAACGTCCTACTGTTATGCACCTAACCTGGGCTAATGGAAGACAGGCAAACGCCATACAGTGTGCTATGAGGGATATTTTGCCCGGGCGGCGGCGCTACGACCTACTCTTTATCGAATTCCAACTGCCAAGGGATCTTTTACGTGCACTCCAATGTGTACACGGGACCTCGGATTTTCGTCCCATCCGAACGATTAGACAGCTGTCCTTGTCATGCCCTCCTTCTGCATCACTAACAAGGGGAAATCGCGCCGGAAAATCGAGATCAACTTTCTCGGCCAATGCAGGGATCGAACACCCGACCTCCAGCCTAGCGAACCAGCTCCTTAGCCACCGTGATCCCTTGTTTGTTAAAGCCTCCGTGAGACAGGAAACTAATTGGTAATCAACATATTTGGTCTGGTATCTAATTTTCTCTGATATAAAAAGTTTAGAACCATTTATCATAATAATCACGCACTTAGTCTCGTTTTAAAATTTCGTTGAGTCCCCATCGCGGTTTATAACGGAACAAAACTAGTTTCACTCACTATATCTGACCTAGATCATTTGTCTAATCTAATTGGTGCCGTTGTATTTTTCATTTGGAGTAAAAAAAAGTTACAACCTGTCCCGTCATCGGATCAGTTGTAACACGAAGTGGGGTAATTTGTGACATATACTACAGAAACTGATACTAATAATGGATATGGGTTTTATTTATTGACAAACATTACTTAGCAAATTTACATGGCAACAGAATCGCAGTTGTGGCAACAATATGTGTAACCGAATGAAGGGTATCCAACCTTCTCCTGGTCTACTGTTTAAGAAGGCTTCAAGACAAACAATGCAGAAACAATCATCTTTTAGTTTTGCCTTTTCCTTTTTTATACGCCCACATTTTCATGTGGACGTATTATGTCGTCGCCCCTGTCCGTCCGTCCACAATTGTTTGTGGACTCTCTACAGGTCACAATTCTTGTCCGATTTTGACGAAACTTAAAATATAGGCTTATCCCCAAAAGATCTCGGCTGCTTTCGATATTGGCATGTATCGGATCAAAACTTCATGGATTATGGCCCCTGATTGTACGAAAAATCACGTTTTTAGCTTGTGGACCCTATAGAGGTCACAATTTTGAATCGATTTTTAATGAACCTTTACATGCATGTTTATAACCTAAAGATCTTGGTTCCTTTCGATATTTGCACCTATCGGAACGTAAATTCCTGAATTATGGCCCCTGATTGTCCGAAAATTCACCTATGTTAGCTCGTGGTACCTCTGGAGGTTACAATTATTATCCGATTTGGAAAACCGTTCGATTATATCACCGTTACACCCTAAGGAAGGTTCAGTTCAAATTTCGGATAAATCGGACCAAAATTACCATACAAAATGGTATATCAAGGTTGTGGACCCTGTAGAGATCACGATTTTAATTCGATTTTGATGAAACTTGAAATGCATGGTTATAACCCAAATATCTTGGTTCCTTTCGATATTTGCGCATATCGGATCGTAACTTCCTGAATTCTGGCCACTGATTATACGCAAAATCGTCTTGGTTTAGCCCTTGGTCCCTCTGGAGGTTACAATAATTATCCGATTTAAAAAATCGTTTGATTATATCACCGTTACACCCTAAGGAAGGTTGAGTTCAAATTTTGGAAAAATCGGACCAAAATTACCATACAAAGTGGCCGCCGTTCGTACGCGAATACTGTTAAAAATGGTATATCAAGGTTGTGGACCCTGTAGAGATCACAATTTTAATTCAATTTTGATGAAACTTGAAATGCACGGTTATAACCCAAAGATCTTGGTTCCTTTCGATATTTGCGCATATCGGATCGTAACTTCCTGAATTACGGCCCTGATTATACGCAAAATCGTCTTTGTTTAGCTTGTGGTCCCTCTGGAGGTCACAATTATTATCTGATTTAAAAAATCGTTTGATTATATCACCGTTACACCCTAAGGAATGTTGAGTTCGAATTTCGGGAAAATTCGGAACAAAATTGCCATACAAAATGGCTGCCGTTTGTACGCGAATACCGTTCCTTTCATTATTTTCACATATCAGATCATAACTTCCTGAATTATGGCCCCTGATTGTCCGAAAAATCACCTATGGTCCCTCTGGATGTCACGATTATTATCCGATTTAAAAAACTTGACTCTATCACCGTTCACCATACGGAAGGTTGAGTTTGAATTTCAGGGAAATCGGACCATAATTGCCAGACAAAATGGCCACCGTTTGTACGCTAATAGTGTTAAAATATGGTATATCAAGGTTGTGGACCCAGTATAGGTCACAATTTTAATTCGATTTTGATGAAACTTGAAATGCATATTTATAACCTAAAGATCTTGATGATTCTTTTCGATATTTGCGCATATCAAATTGTAATTGAATGAATTATAGCCTTTGATTGTAGAAAAAATCACTTTCGATTTTGCTTGTTCTCTAACCATCTCTCGAAAATGTGGGCGTGTCCTGCCTGGCAGTGCCAGCTTACTATCTTTTTATCTTTCTTCCGCAATACTTTTTTAGGTTTTGATGAATTTCGTTTAGAATTATTTTATTTTCAATCAGTTTGCGCTCTCTTTGACTTGCTTTTCTGGGGTTTTTTCTTCAAGAGATTTGTTCACTGGTGTATCAGTGCGTATGACAGAGTAACTAATATAATACACATTTCAGCGGGGGTTGGTGCTACACATTTCAACGGCGGTTGGTTGTAACTAATATCATATAGGCCTACATGTACATGTTACACATTTCAATGGGGGTTGGTTGTAACAGTGTTACAATGTGCCTCATCATGCATGTTACAATCAACCACAAAGCTCGTGCTTAACCAAATTTCCCACCATGAAACTATCGTATGCAGAGAGTTTAAAATTGAAGAGCGCCATGATCAGCAGAGATGTGCTTAGTTTACAGAGATAGTCTAAGTAAGTTAGTGGCGACACTGCATGTAAATTAAGAAGAAAAGCCATGATGAACAAAAAAATTAATTTCGTGGTTAAAATTTGAGACTATTGTCTTATAAACGGCAATTATGAAGCTGCTGCCTTCAAAGTGTACCGGCATCAAGGAAAAGCAATAACGCAAATGCATGTAACGCTAAATAACGTCAACGTTATTGGTTTTAGAATTATCTTTCTTGTCACAACCAACCCGTGTTACTTTTAACCCCGGTCTCCCCTACTGCACATTTGGGAGAGCCGGCCAGCCGGGCTAGTTGGAACGTGGGTAGGTTGAAAAAAATGGGCCTAGTTCAGGCAATTATGGCCGTACCGCACGCATACTTATATCCGGGTATAGTACGTCAACGACGCAATATATTATTATGAAAGTTCGTTCAATTTGTCAGAAAACTCCAGTATTTATCGATGAACAACGAAATTAGAGGCGAGTTTGCTAAATTTTGTAGGTAGGCTATAGACTTTTCCTAATATCTCCGCACCTAATTGATCAATACTAAAAAAAAAGATATAGGCTATCCATAAACTTGTTTTTTAATGCAGCTTTTATGAGACAAATTGTGTGAGTTTAGTGTTTGTTTTGATAACGTCATCATTGAATTTCTAGTACAACTCCACTAGGGTTAGTTGGAACATATAGGGCACGTTGGAACACTATTCATCATCGAATTTGCCATTACATCTCCACTAGGGTCAGTTGGAACATGAGCCGTAGGGCACGTTGGAACACTTACGCTGTTCAAACTTACCCTGCGGGCCCGTAGCCATGGGGTGGCACGGGGGGCGGGGGCAACTGCCCTCCCAATACTGATCCTTCCCCCCCCCCTCAATATCACAAGAAAATTGGCCTTTACCGCAAAATTCATGCAGATGCACATGCTAGTTGGCCCTCACGAAAACATCTTTGCCCCCCCCCCCCCAAAAAAAAAAACAACAACTTCCTGGCTACGGGCCTGCCTGTTACCCTGTGGCGGCTGTGGTGTTCCACCTCGCCTTTGTCACACTAATTCGAATGTTCCAACTTACCTTCTCGGTGTTTCAACTTACCCATATCGATGGGTAGGTTGGAACACGTAGGCCTATACTTGACCTGTAGTTCAATTCTCCAAAATCTCTGGCCCCTATTCCATTAGTAATGTGATATTTGCATTTTTGTACGAGGGAGTAAATAAACTAACTACACAACAAAGCTTGTTTTCTTCGTTTAGTTAGTTATAAACTTATATGCTAAAACTATCCCGGCTCTTACTTCAAGTTCAACTTCAACACCATAAAGATTACAAAGGAATGTCCATACATCGAATTCAGTGCGCTGAACATATTATATTATATATCCTAGGCTTCTTTGGAGAAGAAAACTAAAGAACACAAACAAGGGCCATTTTATGAGACTTTTGTGAGTGGACTTCCACTGGACTCAGTATGGGGTAGTCAATGTTCTACAATAGTACAAACAGGTAGCCTACAACAAACACTTCTTGTTTTTACATATTCAATATTTTTCGGAATCCGCTTATGTTTAAATGTGAGGCTTTTGTTTAACACGAACTGTGTATGAGGGTTTATTTTTTTTGTTTACTGCAAATAACACAGCAAATATGTGAGTAGTTCACTGAGAATAAACCATAATATTATATTATAGATTTTTTGAGTCAAAGTTGTGGTTTAAGGGGAGATAACAGTCGATTATTTTTCATAAGTTATCTCCCCTCAAATGCTTGACGATTTTCTGCTGAACTGTAATGTTGATAATATGGCCGACAAAATCTCTAAAGTTCCAAATGAGAATGGAATATCCTCAAATTTGTCCGAACTCGCTAAAGATTTGTTACACCTGGACGAAGCCTCATCTCTCCCGAGTATTCGCCCTGGTTCCCAACTCGCAGATAAATTAGAATTCAAAGACAGAAGCGGTAATACTGTATCAGGATATCCAGTTATAGTAGACTTCCGTCGTATATTACAACTTCAGAATAAAACAAATCCATGTCATGACAGTGATGTTATTCAAGGTGTAAGTATATGATTGCACAGACTTATAAGTAGCTAAGTCTCTAATTCATTACCGTCCAAAGTCAATAATTTAAATCAACATTAATCTTACCAGGCAAAGATGGGCTTCTGTTCTGTGAGTTCTCATGTCATGTCCAAAATTTAAGACAAAATAAACATTTTACCATCAACCATCCGTGATGGCTTGAACACCATAATTCGCTCCAGTGTCATTTGTAACAAGGGACTTTGAAGAACAAGGCTAGACATATTCCACATGTCATTTCAAATGGTGAATCATAATATATATTCTTATCGGGAGAGTGCACAATAAATACTACTATAGGCCTATTGATGTAGACTGGAATAACAAGACGCTAGAGATTGCCATTCAATTGAGACTTAAGGCATATTTTGCCAAACATAACTCCCAAACTGATAAGAAAATATAGTAAAATCTGATACGATTGAATATAAATAAGTAGGCTATACATTCATATTACATTTGTGTCCATTTCTAGGTCCCATAAATCATAAATAATTAGCGATTTAGCTCATTTATAAGAAGCGATCAGTGTATTGGCTATAATTTATCTTAAATTTTGCATTCAATTGATCCGAAAGGGTGTAGGCCTATAGCCCTTATTCAACATCAAAGAAAATGATATGGATTCAGTATTAGTCTATTTCATTTTGAATATTACGATTTAATGATCTTGTTATCATTCAGGTGTCTAAATAATCCAATGACTGCACTTTACATGTATATCATAAGCAGGTGCGGCTCCTAGCCCCCCCCCCCCCAGCCCCAGCGAGATTGGTGTATCTGCTTTTTAATTGATGATATAATAAACTGATTTTCGCATTGTCTCTGCCCAGGCAATGCAACAAAGGCTCTGGGGATTACACCATACAACTAATGCATGCGGAACTCTTATGATTACCATTTGTTACAATGTATGCCCCCCCCCCCTCGAAAAAATCTTGGAACCGGGCCTGATAAGGTCTGTCAATGAGTAAAGTGTAGAGGTTTCGATCCTACAAATAGTGTCTGACAAGCATAGAGTTGCCTGAACAAACCTATAAGTTTTCTCTCGTGTTTTCCCAGTGTTAACATAAATGAATGTAAGTCAGTTTATATGCATTCATATATTAGTGCTTTTCTACATATTTTTGTCTATTTTAAGGTTCCAAGCAATAGAGTTATATGTATAAGCTTTTGCTTTTGATTTGAACCTCCTCAGTTAGATCATGCACCTTAAAACTATAAAATTTAAATTGTGTTTACATTATTGAATAAAGAGATGGTAATGTTTCAACTAATCTTAAGTCATTAAAACCATTTAATCCTTTAGTTAAAATTTAATAAAATTGTCACAACATTGATCAGATAGAAAATATTTGTTGCAGATATCAAACAGTGATCTTCTACATGCTGTGGTTGGTCTTTATGATATTGCTTTATCAGAAATGACATTAGATGTTTTGTATGCAACAGTTTGTGAACGATGGGCTCGTACAATTGTTTTAGTTCAAGATGTAAAAGGTAATTATTACTTTTTTCTTGATATTATATAATATAGCCCATCTTTTGATCAAAAAATTATTAATAAATACGACTTTGGGTACAGTTAGTAGAAGGAAGGAATTGTACAGTATGTAGGGTGGAGTAAATGGTGATCACTACTCCGGTTTACATATTATGAAATGCATGTGAATCACAGACCAATTACATACTGCACACTGCAGCTAACTTGTGTCACATGACCCTACTCTAGAGAAGTCTTTATATGTTAGTTTTAAACAATGGAAATTTATTATTGAAGATGCACTAAATGACGTTGAGGAAAGAAAGAAAAAGAGAAAGCTGCACAAAAAATCAAAAGGTGAAACATTATTAAATGAAGAAACGGCAGTAAAAGATAACGAATTGAAGAATGAAAGTATGGAAGACTCAAGTGTAACTGAAAATGAAAAAGATATTTTTGAAGAAGAGGAATCCCAGCCTAGTAAATTTGAAGCTGTATTTAGTGACACTGATGATGATGAAGATGGAGAAGAAGAAGATGATGAAGACAGGTTAGAATTCCGATTCTTACAAAACTACTAGAGAAATAAAATACAGTCACTTCCAAATCTAGACTTATAATATTAATGCTGACATTGTTATCATCCTCATTTTCTTGGAAACACTCAAGCGATTACATCTATCTCAGATCTATTTATATGCCCACTGAATGTGGTTCTATATTGTTGTACATCCGCTCTTGTCATTAAAACTTTCAAATTCTGTATGGATGAACTGTAATAAAACTCATTGTCATGCATCAGTTATTTATTCCCCTTATTATCTAAACCTTGGTTCAGTCTTGTGAATGCTTTAGAGTCAAATGATATCATCTGATCTGCTTTAAAGTTATACACATTGATAAGATTGGTGAAAATGTCCATTACTTGATTCTAGAGGGATTGTCCTTACTACCATTGTATGTTATTGTGAACATAGTCATTCGGATGGTATATAAAATCAAGGTCTAGTGTACACTACCATGTGTCTGTCTGTCTGTTTGGTGTTTAACGTCTGCTTCCACTAAGTGATATCGCAGACAAGTCTACCATGTGCTTAGACTGACTCAATAAGATTTCCCTCTTAGCACATTGTATGGCGTATTCACATCATTTATTACATTTATTTCAGAAGAGACGACGGAGCTGGTTAAATGCCTGACAATTTATATTTTCTTTTTCTAGTGAGGATGAAGATGACTTTTCTCATGGAATCAATTCTTTTGTAAAATCAGCATCAAAGCGACGGAAAATTCGAAATGAAAAAGAGGAAGAAATAGACAAAAGTGACATTGGTGTTGAAAATAGAATTATTGGGTGTTTAACATTTGAGAAGAAATATGTGTAAGTTAATCTTTATATAACCGGGTATATATATGTCCATTTTTAATGTGTTCATCAATTGTTGACTGTAAGTCTTGTACAATAGAGGCTACCATTCTTTTTGAAACTGACATGTTGTCTATCTCATTGAAATGTTTTAACCTTTAGATTTATGTCCCTTTCTTATGAAATCTTTTTACCAGTTTATAGGCTACAATTATTAATCTTTCTTTCAAGAGGTTGTTTATCCTATTTAAATGAAGAACCCCGTGAATGTGATAGAGACCACATTTCTAAACAGATCTATGTCGAATTTGGTGTGCATTAACCAATTGATGTTTAATCTAGCAGATCCCAGCATGGTTTGTCAATCAAGCGTTTTTCCTTCATAGCGATATGAAATTCCTATGTCAATTAAAGTACATTCACAAAAGTATAATAAAACTCTAGTCATGGGTGCTTTTTGTCATACATATACTTTAATTAATAATGCTGTTTCAGGAGACACAGAGAAAGAGTGATTCATTTAACTATATTGACAATTAGACCAAGATATAGGAAATATGGAATTGGGAAATTTCTTTTATCAGTAAGTACATTCAGGTAGTTTTAAAGCTATATTTTCAGTAAATTGCACATGTCATTGGAATGCTGTATCATACATTCATCTGGCAAGTTATATCTGTGCTTGTATAATCCATGCAGAAATTTGCCAGACTTGTTATCTCTGTGACTTACAACTTAGACAGTATGATTTTGATGTTTGCCAAAGTCATTTTGAAAATTAGCTGATAAACATATGATCTGTTTTTGACTTTCTTTATTTTAGCAAGTCATAGATCCAGCTGTAACAGGTCAATATGAAGCTGTAGTTGTACATGCTGATAATGGTGCTGTAGATTTTTTCCAGAAATTTGGGTTTTCTGATGATCTTGTACTAAATAGTAGATGGAGGTAAGAATGGGTTTTTGTTTGGGGTGCACCAGATCTGATCCGGTATAATAATTCGGTATTCAGATTGTGGATGGTCTGTGTAATCTAGGCGCATAATCTTATAATTCATTAAAATGGGTTTGTCCGTGCTCTATCTTTCTGTACTTCCATAACACTCTTTCAGATTTTGATCAAGCTTTTAATATTATAAACAGTAGGGAGTCAATGAAAGCAAAATAACCAAATGTTGTGGTTTACAGGTTATGTAGTATGTTTTTATGTATATTTCAGTGAATTAGCAGAACAGTTTACAAATTGTACGTTAATGTGTTATTTACCAGGATTTACAGGTCAGTACAAATTCAATAAATTGGTCAGTGATTAAAAATATTGTATTATTAATGGCTACATATTATAAAGTTTTGATTCTCACAATGCATAACCATGCCATCTAAAACTCAGTTCCAGGCTCTTAACCTCCAAAAATTGTAATATGTATCCTCCAAATCCACAATTTATAATCCTTACAGTTTTACATCTTACTTAAGCTTATTTTCAAAAACAAAGTTTGAATCAAGACTTTATAAGAAGAAAGTGTAGGAACAATTACTGTGAAAAGATGGGGAACATCAGGTTAAGACAATTACATTTATTATGTATTTCAGGTCATTCTCTTCTAAGTACAGTTAGTCTGCCAGGTATTGAAGCATTTGAAATGGAACAGGAATTAAAAAAATGGTAAGTATATTGTGGGTTTTTTTCAAAAGTAGTAGAAAAGACAGTTGAAAATTAATTTCATCCAAATTATTTCCCAGTTGTTGCTGCTCATAATATCAAGCATTAACTAAGCCCAACTGATCAAAATTGTAAAATCTTTGTGTAAAGGCCTTAATTAGACCTACTTCTGAACTTGAAAATATTACATTTATGTATTTTATGGAATTGATGAAATAAACTATGGTTTACGTTAGATAAAAAGATCGCAATGTTTTGTCCTCAAAATTTAATCTTTCTTATACCCTGTGTTTGTTTTCAGGAAAGATAAAACCTTAGAGTCATATCAAGCACAGATGTCATGTATTATGAGAATGAAACATGAAATATTACTATTACAGAAAAAGGTATTTAGAATTATTAGCAGATCTTTCACCAGTGTCATCAAAGTCTTCTAATCTATACATTTTGGGACACTTTCTGCTTTGTTCATTTAAATAGTGACTGACATCCTTTATGGACTGCTTGGACAACTATTTGGCTATTGGGCAAATATTTTATTGTCTGAAACAAAGCATCTTTTTATTGTCTGAAAATGTATATTTTATTGTCTGTCCTTGTACATTTAATAGGTGAACTCTCAAGATGAAATTATTAGCACGTTGGCATTAGACAATGAAAGAATCAAACAAGAAAAATCTTCTCTAGGTATGTATAGATAATAATATAGTAGTTGTAGATAAGATGAATTGTATCCCAAAGATACGTTTTATTGGAAATATATGTCATTGTTGCCTGTATTACATCCATCTGTGTGTTGGAACACTACAGGCTACAACAATCAGCATTTGTCACCCAATAACACATTCTACAGTAGATATGGCTTGTGTCGTAACTTTCATAATTCTACATAAAAAAAATCTAGATAAAAGAATTCAATTTATTTATTTGCACATGTAAGAAAGGGTTGGGTGATTGATAAAATCTTCTACTCATCTTTTTTGATTATTAATAAATATCAATACTCATTGATTAAGTAAAAGATAACTTGGCAAAATCTGGGGGGTTTATTTTACATTATCAACTTGTCTTTTTAAAATTGATATCAGTTGTCTTTCTATTTGAATTAATGAAGTAAATATTAATTTAAGAATTATTTCTTTTGCCTCACTTTGCTTTTGTCTCAGCAGTTATAATTTTATACAATATACATTGAAAAGTTTGTGGTGGTTTTTTTGTCAGAAAAAGAATTACGGACGTTTAGAATATGGAAAGTACAGCAAGCAGTCAATAGACAGATTGTTTCTAGTGGAGGTACAGTACAATGGCTACAATAATCTTATCATAACATTTGCAATATTTGTTGTTAATTGTTGACCAGTGACTATTCTACAATATATAAACACAACACTAGACAGTTATGATTCATCTTTGATTATCTGTGGTTAAGGTTGGAACATTTGTAGAATTCAGCGTATATGCCGGATAAAATTACTGTATGCAATATGGACTCTACTTTCATGTTGCTGCTACATTCTTACTAGTTTTAATGATATATTTCCCTGGTGAAACATAGCAGAATCATTTGCTCTGGGTCTAATAATAAAAGTATTAATTTTGTGGGGAAATGGTTCTAGGTTAATCATTAGTTAATTTAAAATGAGTTGATCTGAAAGAGACTAATGTTTATCTCAGATTCGTATGGGTAATATTGCAGAACACTAAAATTGACTGTTTACAAAATGCATTAGGAGTTTTGGTGCAGATGGGATGAAACAAATGCTTTAAACACAATTTACTTTATTAATTGTGTCATTTGTCATATATTTTTTATATGCCCACATTTTCATGTTAATGTATATTGTCATCGCCCCTGTGACACTCTAGAGGTCATAATTTTTATCCGATTTTAATGTCGAAATTTGGCCCCTGATTGTAAGAAAAATCACATTTTAAGCTTGCGGACACTCTAAAGGTCACAGTTTTAATCCCATTTTGAATAAACTTGAAATGTATGTTTATAACCCAAAGATCCTATATCGGACTGATCACGTTTTTAGCTTGTGTTTCGTCTAGAGGTCACAATCTTTATCTGATTTTAAAAAAACGTTGAAAATTATGACTGTTACACTATCATTATAATGAGGGTTGAGTCTGAATTTTGTGATAATCAAACCAAAACTGATGCTCCTTGAACGTAAAGAGGGTAAAAGTATGTCATATCAAGGTTGTGGACACTCTAAGAGGTCACAATTTTGATCAGATATTGATGATTTAAAATTTATGTTTATATCACAAAGATCTGGGTTCCTTTCGAAAATCACACATTATGGCCCCTGATTTTTCGAAAAATTACAATTTTAGCTTGTGGACCATCTAGAAGTCACAATTTGTTTTCAATTTTAAAAACTAATAATGTATCACCGTTACACCTCAATGAAGGATGAGTTTGAATTTCAAAAAAATCTGACTAAAACTGTCTGACAAAATTGCCTGCCGCTCCTTGTACACAAATAGACTATATAAGTATGTGCCCAAGTTTAGATTTATTGTTGATTCCATGAAGTAGTTAGGTTTTAAAATGTTAAATTCTGTGTACTTCAGCATGGCGCTCGAGGGGTACCTATATAATATTAAAATACATAGGTACGAATTAGTACCAAATGGTTTATATATATATGAGAGTCAATGTTTGTATAGTCCTTTTGATATTCATGCGATTTTGTCCGATTTTGATGAAACTCAAAAACATATTTTTATATCCCGTGACCTTGATTTCTGTCACTATTTGCGTATATCAGACCGTCACTTTCTGGATTATAGCCCCTGACTACAAAAAAAGTGTTTTTAGCCAGTCCTCTGTTTATCTCTTGCAAAATGTGGGCATATCTTTCCTGGCTTAAAATAAAAATGCTCGGTGCATTTATTAGGATCTATAGTGCATGTTGTGATACTTTTTCTAACAAGAACATTTAAATTGAAATCTTTAATCTATTAGGATCTTTAGTACATGAAGTTATATATTTTCAATATATGCAATTGAATCTTTAGTATGTGAATTGTGAGGTTATATATTTGTTTCTAATAAGAACAAATAACTTGTACATTTTCTAGATATTGAAGATGATATCACTACTGAAGACTTAATTAATGAATTACAACATCAAGTTGACAAAATGGACATCCACAAGAACAGATTATTAGAAAATGGTGCAAAGAATACAACAGGTTTTGATGAGAATTTTTTTACTGTTTCTTATCAACCATTACCAATATTTAGTCAAAATCAAATTATATAATTTGTTTTTGTCATTTGGATTTTGTAAATGCAGCTGAAGATCTTTCAACCAAGCAAGATTTGGAAATAGATAATTTCATGACTCCATATACTTGCATATACAGTTATTAGTTTTTCATAATTTCTGTGTGGTTCAAATCATAAGGTCTGTCATTGATTTACGTAGGGGGGGGGGGACAGGTGGGATGGCCTCATGGTCTAGAGTGCCGCACTTCGACCTCTAGCTGGCCGGTCACCTCTGGCTTGCGGCTGTGGTTTCTAGCCCTAGTGTGAGCATATGTGACATGGAGATATGGGTGCCTTCTCAACCTCGTGGGTTTCCTCCGGGCACTCCGGTTTTCCTCCCACTGCTAAAGACCCCTACGCGCAAGCAAATTATTGAAATAAAAATTGAAAACCATGCGTTAGTCCCAAAATAACCTAGTTTGTGTCGAGTGGACGTTAAACCAAATTTCTTTCTCTCTCTCTCCCTGATTTACATGGCATGGTAAACTATAGTGTATTTCATTGAAAATTTGGGTTAGTTCATTTCAAATATTACTTTCTCTATCTAATAGGTGATGGAAGTTTAATTACATTTCCTTATATGCGTGTGCGTAGTCAACAAGAACCATACGACCATATGATAGATGCTGCTTTTTTCTATGATACAACTCAACAGTTTAAAGAGGCTATGCATTCTGATCCCAGTATTAAAATACAATTTGAAGTCACATCAATAAACAAGGTAAAATGTATTAAATTAGTAAGCATGTTGTATATAACTGATTCGGCCACATAAGCATTTTCGTACATTATCTCTTAAGCATATGTAGATGTCCATTGTCAGAACATTCATGAAGGAGATTATTAAGGGCTTAGTCATTGATACAAAAGCTGATTCAATATTTATGGAGACATCCTTGAGCAATCCTAATGATGATTGAATAAGATCATTAAACAGGTAAGATTTGTAAACATTTCATTATTTCACAAATGTTTTGGATGCATTCAAGTTAGATCTGGTCTACCCTTCTGTTCTATAGGTTTGCGTAGTAAACTCACACAATAGAAATTTGAACTATATCTACAAAATCAAACAAAGTGAGCTTTTTAATATTTTTTTTTAACTTTTCTTTCCTTCATCAGTCAATATTATCCTCAGATGTTAAAGATTCCTATCAGAGACATAACCAGACTTTACGTGATTCAAGTATGGTTACACAGTTATATTATTGTGGTGGATTAATCCGACCACAAAGACTACAAGATATTATACTTACTGGTTTTACACAAGATGGTAATTATTTTATAACATGATATAAACATATAAAATATTCTCATATCTGGTGTGAAAAATATTACGATCCTTAACTGTTCTTCTGGAAATTAGTGACATGTCATGTTATCTCATTAATGAGTTTGGATCACAAGGTCTGTCATTGAGTCAAGTGGCATTGTATCGATTCCCCACTTGTGCGTGACAAGGAGTAAGGTTGCCTGTTCAACTTCGTAGGTTGACTCATGGTCTACTGGTTTCCTGCGACTGCTAAATACCCCTCGCGCAAGCGAATTGTTGAAATAAAATTAAGCCATAGTTTGTGTGGAGTGAACTCTAAACCTCATTGCTCTCTTTCTCTCGTATTTATGAGTTAATCCAGTTAAAAACCTTAGCTTGTTACACAGCGATCAGGGTAATTGTGGATTATTACATTTATCAAGATACTATCATATAGCCTGTCGGGTGTCGTTGAGTCAACTAATGTGGTTTCGAATTCCTGGTCGTCTGTCCAACCTCGTTGATTTTCTCTGGGACCTCTGGTTTCCTCCCACTAAAATCAAACCATATGTTAGTCCTGAAATGACCTAGTTTGTGTCGAGTGGATGTTAAGCCCCATTTCTCTCTCTCTCTCTCTTTATCCAGATACCTGAATTATACACTATGTTCTGGTTGTAATTGACCAATATAGTATGGTATCTTTTGCTCCTATCTTTAAAGAGTAAATTCAAAACAAATTCATTAGTTCTGTCAAATTCTGAAAATCAAAAAAGGTTTCTCATCACATTGTTTTATTTTTTTTTTCAGATTTTACTCATGGAGAATTTGGGAAAGGAATATATTTCTCTAAATATCCATCAAAGGCAGCCCAGTTCTCAGCTGTAAGTTTTTAACTTTCTTCGATTTATTTGCTACATGACATTTCTATCTGGCCATAATTTGTTATTTTCATTTCAGTCCTTATCTTTCAGACCACAAACTGTGAAAGTTTAAGCTCTAAGAATTAATTATTCAATATTCAATCATCTAAAGATAAGTTGTGTAAAAAGTAAGCAAACCAAAGGCCACAAAGGCACACCACTTGACCAGAATTCTGATGTAATTCATTACAATAAATACTTAGAAATTAAGAAACTATTGCCGTGGATGTAATTTAAAATGCCTTTTCAACTTTGATATGTAAAAATGGGTGCATCCTCCTTATATTTTACCTTTGTACGTAAGTGGTATGTTTCGATTTGTAATAAATTTAAAACCGTTGAGATGTGGTTTAATTTAAATCAAACCAATCCAGCAGAAGGGTCCTGCTCACATTTAAACATGGTCGTATATTGTTGTCCTTAAAGTTACCATCCCTTCAACATTTGTATATTATGTTTATGTGACAAAGAAACCTGTTGATTTTCAAGGATTATTTGATAAAAACCGGCTGTGGTTTCGAGCCCCGGTGTGAGCGTATGTGGCATGGAGATAGGAGCGCCTTCTCAACCTTTGGTTTCCTCCGGGCACTCCAGTTTCCTCCCACTGCTAAAGACCTCTACATGCAAGCGAATTATTGAAATAAAATTAAAACCATACGTTAGTCCCAAAATGACCTGGTTGTGTTGAGTGGACGTTAAACCCCATTTCTCTCTCTCTCTCTCTTGCTGTGGGCATACAAGCATATGTTTTGTTGCCTTGGAACTTATGTTTGATAAATATGCCTACATTTCCTTTAGTGAACTTTCTGATTGTAGAGTAGAAGATACAGGTCTTCTGAAAACAAGAAATACATTACTCTTCTTTACATTTTGTAGAATACCTTTAATAAAGCAAAGTAAACTTGCAATGCTTCTAATAAGTTCTTTATTGTTTATAATAAGAGGGCAACTTGCAGTACTAATAATAAGTTCTTTATTGTTCATAATGAAGTGGGCAACTTGCATTACTAATAATAAGTTCTTTATTGTTTATAATGAGTGGGCAATAAAGTTGTGAATATTGTTGACTAAATTTATAACAATGCTTGTCTACCAATGACAATACAAATAATTTTCTTGATACATTTTTTTATAGCTAGGAAAATTGATTTTAGCAGAAGTAGGATTAGGTGCTGTGCAAACAGTCACTAAACCAGATAGAACCAGACTGGAACCTGGTGGGGGATGTGATTCTATTATTGTAAGTATGATATATTTCATATTTGTCCCAAATTCTTAGGACTAACAATTTGTTTGTTTAGAATCAGTTAAATAGTGTGCACTTTTCTTCCATGACCATGTTAAATGCTTAAACTCTTATTTCTATTGAGTCAGTGGTTTCAACGTGGCAAGGAGTAGGGTCGTCTGTCTGTTTTCTCTGAAACCTCTGATTTCCTCCCACTGCTAAAGACCCCTATACGCAAGCGAATTATTGAAATAAAATTAAACCATATGCTAGTCCCGAAATGACAGTTTGTGTCGAGTGGACGTTAAACCCTGTTTCTCTTTCTATCTATATTTATTTCCAGACTGAAAATACCAGATATTGTGTTCTGGTGCTATAAGTGTTGCCCTAGGCTGTTTGTGAACATTGTTGTAAATAATGGTCAGATTTCATTAACATTAGTTTATATTAGACTTATAAATGTCCAGTTTTAATCAACCTTTTTTTTGTTTATTTTTTTTAGGTTCCTGGCAGGTTATATAAACCTTGTGATAATGGAGAAGCCATGTTTAGTCAGGAATATGTTGTTTTCAGTTCAAATCAGATTTTACCATTATGTTTAATAAATTATGAGACAGTGAAAAAAGATGATAGCTAGCTTTAAAAAATGCTCTATTAAATCCTTCCATATATGTCATGGATCATTGTGATATTTATGTAATTTATTTAAATTAAAATGATACCTCTTTGATTTGGGTGAAAAATAAAGTCTTTATATTGTTTCGTTGATACATCTTGCATTGTTTGCATAAATGTTGAGATGCAACCTATTTTAAACGTGAAAAAAAAAATAACGTTAGATCACCACAATTCAACACTTATCTTGGCCTAAATCAAAGAGGTAAATTCCATTGTGATATTTGTGAACAGATGATTGATAGAAAAAACAGATAATTTTGTATGAAAATATTAATGTTAAAATACAGATCATTTATATGCAACGAAAACATTAGGAAAAACTTTTAGGACAGGATGGCATATGGTGTGACCGGGTTTAGTTTACTATTTTTAAAAAAAAATATACCAGTATTTGCCAAATTTCAAGTATGGATGTATGTATGAATATAAGTTATTGCCAAAGAAATTTACTCTGAGAATCTTATTTATTTACTACCATATTGCATCTTTGTAGTGTATTTTTATGATGGGTTTTTTTTTTTTAAATTGTCCCTTGAGTCACAATATACAATCAGAGATTAACTTTACTATTATACTTATTAATTTAATGTGATTTCTTTCATTTTAAATTTTTAATTGGTCACATAACAAAATAGATTACAGTGATTTATAAAAGAATCATCCATATCTTAGAAAATAGGGTTGCAGGCAACGAAACATACGCCTATAGCAGCTCTTTCGTCCTAGTAGTACAAGGGTTGTCATAAGTATATATGCTTTTGTACGTAATTTACAAGACATAGATGTCAATTTCATACAGATCAGGATCAACAAAGTGGAACAAGGGCAATAACTGTGGAAGTTATAAACAGAAATTGCTTAAATTTAATAGGCTTCAAAATTAAATACAGATCAGACGATAACTTTTTTGTAGTTAGATTGTTGACAGAAAGTTCAATAAATGAAATAAGTCCATTAGTCTCACTAATGTAAACAATAAATATAAATTTTAAACTGATCAGATAATAAATGTAGAGTGTTCACAAGAAATTGAAGACGATGGACAGTGTTTAATTGATTGTGGGTGTATCAATCAATCAGAATCTAATAATAATTTCCTGCTTTAGATATAACTACATTTCGGATAAAGATAAATTATAAGAATATTTCTGTACAATGTAAATCATTAATTGTCACAATATTTGTAATGTACATGTTTTATTCATTGTTACACATCAATAGGCCTCTCTTCTTTTTTTTTATATTTTGATCTAATTTAAACTCCATTGTATTATTTTACAATTTAACTATCAAAGATATATATATTTACATTTTAAAATTATTCTATTTTTATGTGTCAGTATGTAAATATATAAATTTACAATTAAAATAATTGAATTGATTTTAATTACATTATTATCAACATCAATACTTTAAACCATAAAAGTATTGAGTGTACATGACCTACTCTGTTGTTGATTTCTGTGCCTTCAAAATACTGTATGTTGAATACATCATATAATATAGATTGAGTTTTGGGTGGGATGCTGGGAACTTGTTGAAAGACACTCAGACAATCTTATCAAAGTCATCGATGAACAAAAAATGTGTACATGTATTTCTAAATTTATATACTTATTGATCAATTACCGGTAGCAGGGCCTGCGGAAGCAAATTGTGATTTAGGGGGGGGGGCCTTTAGTCGTAGGTCCTTATAGACGAGGGTCCAGGGGCTGCAATATCCTGAAGAAAAGAGACCCCACCCCCCAATTGATATATGATGTTAAAGATGTATTACAACCCACCCACCCACCCCCAGTTACTCTCACTTGTACTTAGTGGCATAACAAATTCCAACTTTTTACATGTACACATGTTTTTCATTTGCACAAATCAATGACCTAGGACAGATCTGAAGATTATCTTTGCTGTAGTGCCACCATCAAACGTTCTCTAATCTCTGGTTAAACCTGTATTATGGAAGACATTTCTCTAGCAGAGATGATGTAGTTACAGAATGCAATAGAATATGTCCAGTATTTGTCATTTAATATTTTCCAGTTAGAAACAGTTGCAGGCTCTTTAGGAAAGCATATATTGATTATTGTTATAGCCTTCAGAAGTTATTCAAATAGTTCCAAAGAGTAAAGAGAAATCATATCAAAAGTGCAAAGAGAGAAAAGCCCCTATCTCCAGAACCTTGTAAATGCCCCAGAATGCCATACAGGTCAATCTAAGATTTTTCTTTCAAACTCTCTTGGATTATTCTCCTATAATTTGTGTATAATTTTTTACAGCTACTGCATCTGTCATTAAAACATACACACTCTGAAATTAACTGTTTTTGAGATTTTTCGGATTATATTATTAGTTCTGTGAAGAAACTAAGTCAACACACTACAACACAGAGAGTTTATTCTAAACTTGCTAGGATTTATAGTTAATAATCAGAAGGACCCCAATAACATTTTAGAGTCCCACTTCAGTGCCCCATGCACTTCAAAGGCTAGAGGACTTCATCCTATAGTTCAACTATTTAGTCCAAAGGAGGAACCACTTCCTGTCTCATCATCCAAAATTTGGAGTGTTTTTTGTTTGGCTAGTCATAAAGAGGAATTTTTTGCAAAATTCAGAGTCAATTTTATATTTAGTTATTGCCTGTGACCTCAAAAGTTATGAACCTCATATTAAATGGTGGTCTTGAATTCACTCATGGAACTGGTCAAGATAGTTACTTGTTATTATTCAGAATGGTTTCCCTTTGTCAGTTGTGCAGGACGTAAAAGAACCTGATGATTTGAATTCAAAATAAGTATGCCATAATGCACCTTTGAGTACAGTAGAGGTCATCAAAATATATAGATCTGTAATTTAATCAGATTGTTTAAGAATAAGATATAAATATATTGAAAAATATTCTTTTATTACTTTGTTAACCATGCATTCATTGTCAAGTTAACTTGAATAATTGATACACCTTGAATTGCAAACTAATTCAGGTTTTGCCATTACAGATATTCATCTTCTCTAATAATGACAATATTGTCCAGCATCCACCACACATGCTTTCCTCAGTTTGTATAATGGATTAATGCGTCAAGAATTAGCAACATATGAACATCAATTTGTCCCATAAATCAATTTTAATTTAAGCTGGGTTTTCATTGAAAATATGTCCCATTATTTAAAGAGTGTGTCAAGCTGTTGTTGAATAGTTTCCAACTGTTGGTAAAATTGATAAAGTTCCTCATGGGAAAAGTCTAAGCGAATTCTTTCTTTTGATTCATCATCATCACTTCTCAATGCCAATTCTAATAACGTATTTGGTGCTTTTAGTTTGACTTTGGTTGACTGAGCTAGTTGAAGATTCAATCTCCAATTAATATCTTCTAACTTTTTACATGCCAGTCCCTTACTTTTCAATCTATTAATCACATCGTAAGCACCATTTGTCCAAACTTCGGCAATACACTCAACTTTATCATCATCAATTTGAAGTTCTTTTAACTGAGTCGATAAAACTTGTGGCTTCGCAGAATGATAAGCCGCTTGCTGGACAAAAAATTCTAATGTTTGCAGAACGAGTTCCAATTCCTCAGAGGAAACTCCCAGCGCCCCTTGCAGCTTTTCTTCTTCCTCATCAGTAAATGGTCGACTCTCCACAATGTAAAGCTTTGGCAGAATTCTTGTTAACAGCAAAGATATTTTGGCTTTTTCGATGTTGTTTATCAAAGAGACTGCTTTTTGTATACTGGGAGTAACTGTAAACATAAGAGCCGCCATTTTGTCATCACATGATCATTAACATCGTAAATGAACCATGACCTAAATGAACCAATGAACCGTTAACCTTATTCTCTCTCATCCAGTCGTAAGGCGTTCTGATCATTTGTGCTATTTTAAATCGGCCAGCAAAGAATGTTTTCCCGAGAAAATAAATTTGTATTCGTTGAGAACAGATCAATAAAATCAATCTATTTTAGTCAATTAGAGAAAAGTATCGCCATATAAAATAACCAGTGCTTATTATTTTATCCGTAATCAAAAAACTGTCAATATTGTACGTGTGGCGTAGAGTTGCATAATTTTCTCGTGAACAACCTAAAGTGCGGGCCTGTAACTGTAAACAATATGGTTGTTAACCAGCTGAAGTGTATATCAAAACATGATTATAGAAAGTTGTCATTAAATTGATGAATTCAAGTTATCTATTTATATACTTTTCTATGAAATAATCAGATATCATGGGAAATGGTGTCAGCAGTAATCCAGGGGAAGGGGCACCTGCTAACCCCCGTTTAGTATATTCAGAAAATTTGTCGCATAATAATAAAAAGGTAGATAACATTTCTATGTGTTTAAAATGTGATATTAAAGGCAAATATGATTTTATGTGTAGAACATACAGTTTGTGCATTTATACTTTAGCAAAAGCAGATCATTTGGATTTCTACATATTTTAGATATATAGGCTACCACCATAATATATGTGTCCATGCTTATATTATGTGCAGAAAATACAACCGTGTAACCGTTAATACAATATTGAATGTGTAGAAATTGTTACTTATTAATTATTGTGTGTTGATTGTGTAATCATAGAACTAAATACTTCTATTGTGTAATGCACAATGTGTATGATTGAAAACATGCCTGTGGTTTCAGATTTATACAATGTATAGAAAATGTAACTATTTAAAGAAATGTACGGTATATAATTTTTTCCTACTAATATACAGGTAGATACTCACAATTGGGTAATATTTTAATAGCAAATTCAAGGTAAATTTTATATTGCTTTAGAATTGGCAAAATGAAATGATGGAGAGACAAAGCATGTGCATGACCAACGCCAGATAAACCACGGTGGGGGCCTTGTGGCCTGGAACATGTTGGGGGCCCCTGATCATCGACCACGAGTGCCGAAGGCGCGAACCCACATACGGGGGTCTGGGGAAGGACCGTATGTAGGATTGTAAAAGTGGGGGTGGATCAGAATGTTGGGGACGCCAATATAATGCCTGAGTTACTAAGTGCGGAACGGTGGGGGTGGGGGTGGTGGTCTGGAAGCCCCCCCCCCCCCCTGAAAATTTTGAAAATTAGACTCTCACAAACGCGTTTTCCACCCACTTGGAGCTGCAATCAACGTCGCTCCCGTGTGTCAATTTCGGCAGCGCTATTTCTCATTTTGATGTTAAGCACACCAAAATGAGAAACTCCTTATCCTCTAAACTAGAACTAGTCCGAAACACCATAAGGCGACGTGGATAGGGCGACCAGAATGACAATCTCTATTCATGTCATTTGGTGGCGGCGCCCCCACAGACCACCAAGGTCCTGTCAAGTGAATAAGGCTGACCAAAACGAACCCTTTAATGTCATGTGGTGGGTCAGACGCCGACCAAGAAAGAGGTGATAGGAGAGGCCCTTCGCCTATGGGGCGGCACCCTTGTCCTGGGTCCTCCCTCAGACAATTTTGAAAAATAACGATGCAGGAAACACGTTTTTCTGCCATTGGGGTGATATCTTATTAGCAATTTGAATTTTATATGGCGGCAGATTTTTGGGGAGAGGTGTTTGCTTCTGGTGTCCGCACTTTGGGTCCGCGCCTGTGGTGGCGCCCGATAGCCTTCACATAAGAGATAAAAGAAAGTTTGGATCAGGTGTAGGCGCCATTAAAACCGACCGACTCATCAGTGCCTTAGGAGCATCATTATATGATCATAATCAAGTGTATTATATTATACTTGAAAGGTTGTCAAATTTTTTTGGAGGGAACGCCTTATTGTTCTGGAAATTTTCAGATATTGGAGGCCGGAAACATGATTTCCTGGCATTTCAGGCACTTGTGTGAAGCCATTTAGAAGTATCTCCCCCAGAAAAAAAAAAAATTCTGCCACAAAATTAGCGCATTCTGGCGTTATTTCAGTGGACCAATCCATGCGAGTGCTATGAAATGATGGCATTTCTAGAGGAGGGGGCTGGAGATTTTTTTGTGGGGGGGGGGGGGCCCTAACGGGGGCCCTGGGGCCTGTGCCCCATGGTTAATCTGGCCCTGGTGATAAATGCGAGTGCTATGAAATGATGGCATTTCTAGAGGAGGTGGCTGGACGCACTGAGATTTTTTGTGGGGGGCCCCCTAATGTGGGGGGCCCTAGGGCCTGTGCCCCATGGTTAATCCGGCCCTGTGCATGACTTAATTGTTTTAATAAGGGCATAATAGTCACCACTAACAGGGAAGCATGTATAACATTCAGACCATTGTCACCATACCCAATAAAAGGTTTGCAAATTAATCAACCCTAATTGAAGATATGTTCATCAAAAGTTTAAGTAACTTTCTACTAAGCAATTCATTCCACAAGTTTTCTTGTGTATTGCCAGCTGGTGACCAATCATATTCATACTTTAAGACCAATTTTAAATAAAAGTGCTTGCCAACTTCAAAAGAAAGATTAAGATACAAACACATTGTAAACATAAACAACCAGAAAAACTAGATTTTTGAAAGCAAGAGTGGTTTTCTCTTCTAAAACTGCATTTCAAGATCAAGACCTAATATAAACAATAAAGGGTTAGATTCTTAACCTACTGCATCAATATAAAAATATACTGGAAACTCGAAACCATTCAAAAAAAGTGTTTTGGTTTCATGCAGTATTTGAAATAAAGGGCTTGTAAGATGTTTCATTGAGCCAGAGTTTTTCACCAATGTGATTATAAATCTACCAGTCTATTTTTTTTACCTAGACACAGTCTGCTCGTTATTATGAAGTAAACAAATGAAAATACTAACTATATTATTGTCTCCACACATAGATCAATGTCAAGAAACTTATGCTCTGTATTTATTTCCCATCTGATATCATGAACTGCTTACAGCCAGATTTCAAAAACTGAATCTACTTTCCATTTGGCATCTTAAATATTTCCCAAATACCACACAAACTGAAAGAGTTACTTCTATGAAAACTGATTTAAAGATAGTAAGCTGGCACTGCCAGGCAGGATACGCCCACATTTTCGAGAGATGGATAGAGATAAAGCAAAACGAAAAGTGATTTTTCCTACAATCAAAGGCTATAATTCATTAAATTACAATTTGATATGCGCAAATATCAAAAAGAATCAAGATCTTTAGGTTATAAACATGCATTTCAAGTTTCATCAAAATCGAATTAAAATTGTGACCTATACTGGGTCCACAACCTTGACATACCATATTTTAACACTATTAGCGTACAAACGGCGGCCATTTTGTCTGGCAATTATGGTCTGATTTCCCTGAAATTTAAACTCCTTCCGTATGCTGTAACGTTGATAGAGTCAAGCGTTTTTTTGAATCAGATAATAATCGTGACCTCCAGAGGGACCATAGGCGATTTTTCAGACAATCAGCGGCCATAATTCAGGAAGTTATGATCTGATATGTGCAAATAACGAAAGAACCCAAGATCTTTGGATTATAACCATGCATTTCAAGTTTCATCTAAATCGAATTAAAATTGTGATCTCTACAGGGTCCCCAACCTTGATATACCATTTTTTAACAGTATTCGCGTACAAACGACGGCCATTTTGTATGGCAAGTTTGGTTCGATTTTCCCGAAATTCGAACTCAACCTTCCTTAGGGTGTAACGGTGATTTTTTCGAACGGTTTTTAAAATCGGACAATAATTGTCACCTCCAGAGGGACCACAAGCTAAAATAGGCGATTTTTCGGACCTATACTGTGTCCACAACCTTGATACTATTTTATAACAGTATTCGCGTACACGCGGCAGCCATTTTGTATGGCAAATTTGTTCCGATTTTTTCCGAAATTCGAAGTCAACCTTTCTTAGGGTGTAACGATGATATAATCAAACGATTCTTTAAATCAGATAATAATTGTGACCTCCAGAAGAACCACAAGCTAAACAAAGACGATTTTGCGTATAATCAGGGGCCATAATTCAGGAAGTTACGATCCGATATGCCCAAATATCAAGAGGAACCAAGATCTTTGGGTTATAACCATGCATTTCAAGTTTCATCAAAATCGAATTAAAGTGTGACCTCTACAGGGTCCACAACCTTGATATACCATTTTTTAACCGTATTCGCGTACGAATGGCGGCCATTTTGTATGGCAATTTTGGTCCAATTTTTCCGAAATTCGATCTCGATCTTCCTTAGGGTGTAACGGTGATATAATCAAACGATTTTTTAAATCGGATAATTATTGTAACCCCCAGAGGGACCACAAGAAAAACCATGGCGATTTTGCGTATAATCAGGGGCCATAATTCAGGAAGTTACGATCCGATATACGCAAATATCGAAAGGAACCAAGATCTTTGGGTTATAACCATGCATTTCAAGTTTCATCAAAATCGAATTAAAATTGTGACGTCTACAGGGTCCACAACCTTGATATACCATTTTTTGACAGTATTCGCGTACAAACGGCGGCCATTTTGTATGGTAATTTTGATCCGATTTTTCCGAAATTCGAACTCAACCTTCCTTAGGGTGTAACGGTGATATAATCGAACGGTTTTTAAAATCGGATAATAATTGTGACCTCCAGAGGTACGAGGAGCTAAAATAGGTGATTTTTCGGACAATCAGGGGCCATAATTCAGTAAATTACGTTCTGATAGGCGCAAATATCGAAAGGAACCAAGATCATTGGGTTATAAACATGCATGTTAAGTTTCATCAAAATCGGTTCAAAATTGTGACCTCTATAGGGTCCACAAGCTAAAAACGTGATTTTTCGTACAATCAGGGGCCATAATCCATGAAGTTTTGATCCGATACATGCCAATATCGAAAGCAGCCGAGATCTTTTGGAGATAAACCTATATTTTAAGTTTCGATAAAATCGGACAAGAATTGTGACCTGTAGAGAGTCCACAAACAATTGTGGACGGACGGACGGACGTCCGGACGGACAGGGGCGACGACATAATACGTCCACATGAAAATGTGGGCGTATAAAAACTACACAAATTAAGCCAGATATAAAAGAAATCAGAAATTATGCAAAGATATTATGGATCAGTCATAGCAGTGGTCATTGTTTTCAGCCTAAACCTATGTAAAATTTGTAGACATTAACATTGTTATTATTTTAAATTACTCCATTGGGGGTTGAATAGCCGATTGGTTAGTGTGTGCACATTGTATCATAAAGCCTGTCATTGAGTCAACTGGTGTGGTTTTGATTCTCCATTTGTATATGACAAGGAGTAGGGTTGCTTGTCCAACCTTGTGGGTTTGCTCTGGGTCCTTCAGTTTCCACCTACTGCTAAAGAGCCCTACTTGCAAGTAAATTATTTAAATACAATTGAACCATATTTTAGTCCCGAAATGTTAGTCTCTCTCTCTCTCTCTCTCTCTCTCTCTCTCTCTCTCTCTCTCTCTCTCTCTCTCTCAAATTACTCCATACTTTTAGGTTTGGTTTGTTTTATAATTGATTAAGAACCCTGTTTTTGAGATACACAAATGAATTCAAATGAATTGGCTTATGTGCCTACAACTGAATCAATACTGTATGAACATACCAATTAAATAATAAACGTAACAATGTTTTATTTGTCAGCCAATGATTTTAGATGCCCCGGTATTAGTTGATATTGATCATGGTTCTATAAGATACAGATATGGTACCTATGCCGATGAACCTGTTAAAAAACAAAAGAGAATAGAAAGACCTCATGCTGGAACAGAAACAGTGGATAAAAGACATTATTTTTATCATGCTAGGTTAAAAACACAAGATATTAGTAAGTATTAGTGTTATATTTTTGATTGCGAAATTTCAAAATAAATTGAACTTTTTTTGTTTGTACCACAAATAGTATTATACATTTTTTAAGAGGGGACCACAGGGGTTTAGAGAGTAAGGTGCTAGCTCACTTATAAGGAGGCCCAGGGTTAGAAGTATGGTGCATAAGTATAATAATATTTTGTTTGGGCAGCATTATTGAATTTCTTTTACAACACAAACATTCCCTCTTTTATTATACTGCTGTTAGAATTTTTATTTTAAATGATGTATAATGTGTATTTGAATATTTTCAGATGGCAATAATGAAGATGACTTCAAAAGACTTTATGTGACTCAAGGACCAGCTAATTCTAAACAGAAGTTTTTATATTATGTTTATGGTAAAGGTTTAGATGCTGAAGATGGATTAAAACTTCACCCTACTCAAAATAAAATAGACAGAAAAGATTTTGCCTGGCCAGTCACAAGAAATCAGAATGATTTATATTATGGTTTACATTTTTTACCACAAGGTAGGTACATGTATTGATATAGCCTCTACCTTAATATAAACGGATCATGGATAGATCAGTTATTGTTACCTCCAACAATGAATACTTACATGATACCCTTTAAAGGGTCATTATAGGAAATTGTTCTCGCTAACCTAAATAGAATATTATAAAATTTCAGTCAAATTGCTCCACTCTAAACCGAGAAATTAACTTTTGAATTCTAGGCTAGCACTGACCATCATTTCTAAAGTTGGCACAATAAAAAACAAAGTCTTGATTATCCATTTATCAATTTCATTTTTTTTTCTCCAAAAATGTATTCCAATCCACTAAATATCGCAGGCTAGCAATAGCCATTATGGGCTTGATGAATGTTATGGTGCTAGATCCTCAAATGCCCGAAAAGATTTCGGGTTGCTGACAAATACAAATAATAATTGCTGCCTGAAAAATGTTGCACAAATTAGATTGGCTCCAGACAAAATGTTTTAATCCATAGTCATTTTAGTACAAATTTGTGGTTTTCAATTATAAGAAAACTATAATTAGTGTTTTATGAGATTGCAGGCACTTTATTTTGCTAACTAGATGAAAAATATTGTTTGTCTACACTTTAACCATCCGTCTGAAAAGTCAGATAGCATATAGATCATTTTAATGCGTTTCTGAAAATAAATTTGGAGTTATTGCCCTGGCTTCAAAAATTTACATGCTCTTCAGACATTGTGTTAGCATCAAATAATATTCCAAAAGTGATTTTTTGTCTTTGACCAGAATTTCTTTTAAAATCTATGTCTTTGAAACAGGTTAATAAGTGCAGATCAATATTTTTGGTATTTGTTTATTATTATCCAAATATTATTCCTTCTCCTTCTGTATCTGCATTGTTTGTTTTATAGACCAGGAATTGAAGACAGAATCAAGTGATGAAGATAAACTTATATCAGAATTAGAATCTACTCCTGATAAATCTTCTATTATGTAAGTATACATTAAAATTGTCTCAAATCATGAGATTGTGGTGGAAATAATGTACGTATTAGGCTACTGCTGTCAATTGCTACAGTATGTCCATCAGAAATTCTGGGATGAAATCATAAATTGTTTCCATATTTTTCATCAGCTTGACTAGTGAAACAATGTTATTCAATTAGGCCAAAGTCATGAAGCCATTTGAAAGTCATTAGTATCATGGTGGCTTTAATTATGCTGCCACATTCATTTATTTCTTTTTGTTTGAATCTAAAATTTTAATTTAATATTACTATGGACGAAAATATAAGAGGCATTCTTTATAGATTACAGATAAATGAAAATGACAAAATTTCTGCATTGAAAGCTACATTAGCTGTAAAGTTATTGAAGGCTGCTAGTAATTTGCATGTTTTTGATTATAATAAGGAAATGAGGTGAGTGTATAAATGTACTATGTATAAGACATTTTATATGTAAAAAAACGAATTAAAGGACCTAAGTCCGTAACTCAAAATCCTCCAATATCTTTGACATCGAAAACACGATTATAATCCAAATTAAATCAACATTGATGATGTAAACTTACCGGGAAAAGATGAGCTTCTGATATCCGATATTTTAGATACAATAATTTTTTTAACATTGGTAGATGAATCGTGTACCATAATGCGCTTCAGCCCCAGTTTTAATAAGAGACCATAACATACGGCGTATGTTGACTGGAATAACCAGACGCTATAGAAATGTGCATTAGATTGAGACTGCATGGCTTATTTGGCCGAACACAACTAATATGAAATTGGGGAAAAAACGGAAACCATTGAATGTAAATCAGTTTATATACATTCACATTACAGTATTATATGTGTTGCGACCCACTTTTGTCCATTTTTAGGTCCCAAATGTTAGTGATTTAGCTCCTTTAAAATATTGAATGAATTTGTAATATTTCTAACCTTTAAAACCAAGACAATAATTGAATGAAATATGCTAGTTTTGATTTAATAAACCCTTTTACATGGATAGCAAGATGTTTTTGCCCCCTGTCTTACTAATACTGGGGAAGCTACATTTACACATGTCGCTTAATTAAGCATCTGACCAGTGACCAGCCACTCACTGTTGAAATAATTGATAATTAAAATATATTATTTTCCTTGCATTGTGATACATACTGTTAATTTAGTATAAGAGTAGTTACCAGTAATTCACTCCAAATCTTAAATTATTTCTATCTTCTAATACAATATTGTTTTGTTATATTCCATTAATTCAATATGAATATGCATTTAGGTTGTTCAGATACAAAAACTAGCATTAGCAAATCGAAAGGATCTGAACTAATAAGTTATAATTGACGTTTCTACTGTAACCTATCTTCAAAATAATGTAGTGTATACTATATGAATAAAAGTAACTTTTGCTTATAATTATCTGATTTACAGGAATGAAGATGTCATTGGTGATTTACGAGATGGAAATCAAGAAAAGTTCAAGGTCTTCAAAGTTCAGTTATTAAGAATCTGATTTGATGTTGATATTGGACTGAGAGGAGTAATGTTGATTGATAAATCTACTTGAACCTTTATACACAACATGTATGAATTAACTGTGATAAACTTAAAGATACATTATGGGAGATTAGATTAAGAGCTGACAGTTCTCGTTATAACAGTTAACAACTAGATAATGTAAAGATAATTTGTTTAAAATTTCAGTCAAATTGATCCACTATGAACCGAGATAACAGCTTTGGAAATTTCCACCTAGCCTAGTTTATCATTACTAAAGTTAGTACGTTAAAAAGCATAGTCTCGATTATCCATTGTTTTGATTTAATTATCAATGAGCGTTAAGCATCATATAGGATTCTAATCCAGTCAATATCGAAGGCTAGCCTTGACATAGAGTTGATTATAGTCTGAAAAAGTTTATTAATGTCGAATTAATAATTTAGATAAGATTTCAGCCATAAAGAATCTGTATCCAATAGCATTGAAAGTTGCTCTTATGGTTGATGATGGTTTTGGCAAGTTAATTAATGTCGAATTAATAATAGAAGCTTTTATAACATTTAAGGCATAAAGAAATACCTGAATAGGCAGATTTAACTATTGCATAATGCCTGTTCAAGCAGAGTGATAAAAATTCAGATTTGCAAAAAACACATAATGTAAATGATTCGGGACATCAGTCTCTCTGTCGGATTATTTCATTAAGATCTAAATCTGCCTATTGCAGGGCTTTTTTAGGCCTGAAATGTTATATAAATTATTATTAACTTACCAAGACCATAATTAACTCGTTGGTGCTGACGTGCCATAAAACAACATTTCATTTCATTTTCATGATCAACTCTCGATGTCATCGGATGCATGCAGCGATATTTAGTGGATTCAAATAACCGTAAAAATGGATAATCAAGAATTTGTTTATTATATAAGAACGGTATTAATGACAATCGAGGCTAGCCTATAAATAAATCGTGGATACCTTTGTTCAGAAATTTTGACTATTTGACTGAATAGTTCAAATATTCTCTTTTCATTATCTATTGTTATAACTATTATAGCAAGAACTGTCAGCTCTTTATCTAATCTTACCTAATGCAGCTTTAATATTTGTAAATATATGTTTAACAATGAAAATTTTAAATCTGTATTTCAAAAGTAAGTATTTATAATCGTCATTTGTGTGATTTTGAATGTTTTTCTGTGACATTATTGATCGTTTAATTTCAGTATTTACAAAGATATCATTTAATTATAAATGTTACAATATTCAGCATTCTATTCGAAAGAGATGTAAACAAATATTTGAATTATTTTTACGACCTCTTTTGTCCCTTTTTACTATGGCCGTTTTGACTATTGATTATGGTTTTTAAGTTTAGATTAAATGTTTAGGTCATTGAAGGTAAAGTCTTTTGATGGACCTCTTTTTAAATATTATTGAATCCAAACAAGAAGATTACTGATCCTTGATATATTGATTTTGTCTTTCCATCCACTATTAAATAATTGATCTGAGTACATTTTAGCATGGAATAAGCAATGTCTAATGCAAATGACATTCAGTGAAAATATTAAAGATACATTCCCATGTATAAACTGGGTGAATTAATGAGATAATTGGATTAATTATTCTATCAAAATATTGCTACATTTCCATCTCAAAACATTGTATTTGTTAGGAAATACTGCAAGATATAAATCTATTTTTAGAAGCCATGTTTTTCTGGTAACTTGATTGAGGGAGGACCTATGTTAAGAATGTATTTTTTGTTACTTACTGTCCATTTACAATTCATGGCAACTTCTTTTTCCATCCTTTAATTAAACCCATCAATGTCCCCAAAACAGCCTAACTATTCGATCAAGAAATAACAACCGCTCAAGTTGGCAGACAATAATCGACCAAGCTGCCATTTAGTCATACCCTGATATTTTTGCCCAGTGCTTGCCCCACAGGTGTTTTTCAGGGAATCCAGTATTTTTCTAGTATGATTGGGCATCTCTAGTTTCCATATTTACCAAGTTTGCCATACAGTTACCGGAAAGAACTATCCTTTAAATGCTGCCATGAGAATGTATCATTAAGCACTGGTTATTTAATAAAGTCATATTTAGCAGCTTGAACAATAAATGGAATTGAAACCTGTTCTTGATTATGTTGATTCTTTATATATTTTATAAACTTACACGTTATAAATGTAAAGTGCAATATAATATACATATATGTGGTTATAAAAGTCTTAAAATTTGCCTAGTTGTTGGTTGTATTTTATTAATTATTTTAACTCAGCTTTTCTTACAATAAACCTGCTTATTATTTTCATTTATTTATATAATTTACTTTCTAATAATATACACCTGTTTTGCATTTAAAGGGAAACCACACCAAATTTTATATATTTATGTAAGCATTTTAAAACTGTAATTACAGTATACTTACACTTATTTATGGCTAAAAACAACATTTAAAAAAACTTTTAAAGAGAAAAAATCACCAGGGACCAAATTTTGCAATGAAAATGTAGAGTTTGTCATGACATTTATCCCATTTGCAATTCAAAGTGTTCATGAAAAAATCACAAGTTAAGTCTAAAAACAATCATATTTAAAAGTATTACTAATATCCTACAAGGGTCATGAATTAGTCATAACACTGAAAATTGCCCTTTTTATTTAATTTGTAGTACTTTTTTTACAAGGGGTTGTATGTTCAAATAGGCAATTATGCCACTGCCCTGGCAAAAGGTTTTCAAATGCTATCAAGAACAGTATTTGCAATATCTTTGCTTTCGATTTTGTTTCCTAAATGGCTGGCAGCTTTCCTTTAAATTTACCAGGAGATTTGTCAGTAAACCAAATGTTTCCATGGTTATTATATATTCCAGTCATAGAAAATCAACACCACCCTGTCTTCTTAAAAAGATCCCCTAAAACTTAATCATTAAGACAGGTGGACACACCCGGCAACTGATTGTTTTGTTTGGTATAGTACCAAATTATTGTTTTCTCAGTTGCCATAGATTTACTAAAAAACTACAAAATTTGACATGTATTTTTAGAGTACTTGTGATATCTCAATGAAATACCCAGACCGGGTCCGTGTTAGCGATTATATACGTAATATTAGGCAGAAACATCACGGGAATTTGCCGTGATGAGTAGGAAAAGTGTTCGTAAATCGTTATCTTGACCACATCCTCCCCTTTTTGACGCGGGTATAGTTACAGTTTAGACGCATTCCCATGATTTTCAAGCTTATACATTTAAACGGTATAATATTATTCGCTTGTTAGAGTGTTTCAGATCATTGCAACAAATACTTTCTTCAAATTGATTGTGTATAGGCAGTGCCGTAACTAGGGATAAATTTCTGGGGGGGTATCCAAATGCCGATTTTACCGACGGGTCGATCAATAGAAAAATGTGCTATTTTACATAGCTTTTTAAAAGCGGGTTAGATATAATGACTACACTTTCCAGGGGCGGATCCAGAAAATTACGAAACGGGGGCGTACTTTGAGGGCGAAGCTCGAATTATGAGCGCCGCAGGTGCCCCCCAGATTTTTTTTAAAGACAAGACTCCATATAGGCGATTTCCTGGCATCTGATCTTCAAATATTAAACACAACTCCCACCCTATTTTCAGTGTTTTTTGTCTGCAAAATCATCAGGAACAGATCGGTAGCCTACTGCCTGAAGAATTTCTGAAAAAAAGTCCGAATGAAGGAAAGGCACGCGGTTTGAAGTATTTATGAAACAAGGTTGAAAAGATTAGCGTGTTTTTTTTTTTAGAATCTGGTCAAGCTGATGCAGAAATCATGCTGCTCACAGAATTTTACCTGTCCCTTAAGTGAGCCCTTAGAATGCTCGCTTACCAAGGGACAGTTAGATGACAGGTAAAATTCTGTGAGGTAATGTATATCCATGATCGGTCAAATTTGGTTAGGTACCATTTAGCCTACGTATATAAGTAACTGCGGAGGGTCTGGGGGTCCTCCCCCAGAATTTTTTAAAAGATAAGACTCTATATATGCGATTTTCTGGCATCTGATCTTCAAATATTAAACACAACTCCCACCCTATTTTCAGTGTTTTTTGTCGATACAATTTTTTTTACAGCTTGCCGCCCCCCCTCCCGTGGTTCCGCGCCTGCTTTCAAGGATTCTAGTTCATATAAGATTTATTTAGAATTCAGAGCAGTTCCATACAGGGATGTTTTGGTGAATTTAGAAATTCGAAAGTTCGGTAATGAAAGAAACAGTGTAATACCGAAGAATCTGGTCGGTAAATCATGATACAAATATTTGCTATATAACTCTTGAAATTTACCGACTGACGGTTTCGAAATTTCTGTAACGAAACAGTGTAATACCGAAGAATCTGGTCGGTAAATCATGATACAAATATTTGCTATATAACTCTTGAAATTTACCGACTGACGGTTTCAAAATTTCTGTAACGAAACAGTGTAATACCGAAGAATCTGGTCGGTAAATCATGATAAAAACATTTGCTATATAACTTTTTAAATTTACCGACTGACAGTTTCAATTTACCGACAAACACGAGAATTTACCGACTGAATGCAATACCCCCCCCCCCCATACCCCCCCGGTAGTTACGCCTCTGTGTATAGGCCTTGTACTTATGAGAATGTATTGACTTTATATTTGTTAGTGGCGACATTTAGGCTACCACCCTGCTTATTATTTCAGTTTTTATCATAGAACAGTATCTGACAACTTTGATAGGAGTAATATTATATCAGATATCCAAGCGTTGTTTATTATTAATAATATTTAGATGATATGATCTTGTTTGGGTAATTTGATTTATTGCACTTAAAGGGACTGTCCCGAATGGAACAGAGCCTCAAAAATAAAAGTCCGGGTACGTATGAAATTTAAACGCCAAACTATAGAAGACTGGTGTATATACTCTGACTCAAAATTTCAGCTCAAAATATTGAGTCGTTTGGAGGTGAGCGTTAAAACGGCTTATTAACCCTTTTTTATGATTTCGGGTCAATTGTTTCGTTGGGTGACCCGATAATCGATTCCCGTTCCTTTAGAGGTCTACACGGTGAATGATCCATGTGCTGTACTTGATAACAAAAGGTAAATTTCACCGACACATTATTTTTATTTAAAAATATCTGGTTTTATCAAATCACCACATAAAGTTTGGGACACCAGACTCCATTTCACGATGAAGACTGTGCGTTTAAGTTGTTTGAAAACGTATCATATATATTGAGTTAGTTGCTCGGCCCTAAGGTAGGGGATCTTAATAGATTTGAACACAAATTAAAGAGTTTTATTTTAATAAACATTATCGGGATTGACCCTTTAATACTCGATGTAAAGATTGTTATCTCATTATTTTTAATGACAATCACCAGTTTAATTTCAATGTCTAATTTGTTTATGATAGACACCACTTTATCCACTAATATCCAAACTCTACCCCCGTGAATTCCAAGTGAAATACTTTTAATTTCCGTATTTTATGCAGGCGTAAAAAACCAAGTCAATGTTACTGCTGGAAGATCAGTGAACCGGGTGATCTCACCACTCTGAAAATATAGATTTTCATGACTTGGCAAACTTAAATCAACACGTTCTTGAGTAGAGCCTGATTACTGAAAATATATAGATGCGTTGTTTCTGTCCGTAGAAAACTAGCAAGATCAATGTCGATCGAATTTATTCTGTTTCGTCTCTATTCTGGACGTACATGGGTCAATACAAACCCCAATTGTCAGTTTACGCGATCATTATTGTAATTATGTGAAAGTTTGATCTGTATTCGAAGCCTATAGAAGGAATTCCTTATAAATGAAGAAACCAAGAAATCATACTGTTTACAAAAAAAAGATCAATGCCAGGTCAGGCTAATATCCTTTGAAAGGCGCCATACTAATAAACTTCTTATAAAATATGTAGAAATTTGTCTGATCACTGCAAAGAGTCAACAATAATGCCCGCTTCTGGAATCGTTTCACTCCATTGTGCTTGATACATTCTCACAGCAATTTCAAGGGTCTCATGTTTTTAGAAATGGAAAACGCAAATATTTGGGAACTAGAAATAGACACAAATGGGCCACAACGCATATAATAATGTAGTATAAATCAATGTATATAAACGGATTTTATAGTCAATTTTTCCGTTTTTACTCTAATTTTAAATCAGTTATGTTTGGTGAGATATGTCTAGCCTCGTTCTTCAAGTCCCTTGTTACAAATTGCGCTGAAACACATTCTGGTAAACAATTCGTGTATATTTCGCTTTAAATGAGTTTAGTCCGTAACTCAAAATCCTCCAAAATCTTCGACATCGAAAACACGAATTATTGGTCAATTTAAATCAACATTGATGACGTAAACTTACCGGGAAAAGATGAGGTTCTAATATCCGAAATTTAAGATAACATAATGTTTTTAACATTGGTACACGAATCGTGTACCATTATGCGCTTCAGCCCCAGTTGTATTGGGAGACTCGAGGGACGAGGCTAGATATATTGCACCAACCAAACGGAGTTGTGTGGACTGGAATAACTAGACGCCAAAAAATGTTCACTTGATTGAGATTGTTGGCTTATTTCGTCGAACATAACTGATTTGAAATTGGAGAAAAACGGAAACCATTGAATGTAAATCAGTTTATATACATTCATATTACAGTATTATATGCGTTGCGACCCACTTTTGTGAATTTCTAGGCCCCAAATTTTAGCGATTTAGCTCCTTTAAAGAAGCCGATCTTTTCACGGTAAGATCACGACACCAATGTTGCTTTAAATTGATAACTTAATTGGTGTTTTCAATGTCGAAGACTTTGGATTATACTGACTCACTTGAAATAACTACAGTCTAGTCGTTCACGTAAACATGTTTTTCAATTAATTGAAGAAAAAAAAGTAAAATGTCGAATCGAATTCCAACGACCAGGACTAACTACCAACAAGGTCAGAGAAGCTTTTAATTTGTATAAAATAGGGTTGACAGCAGAAAGTTTATTTGACTGAAATCTCCTTCTTACTTTTACCCGATAAATGGCAAACTGTCACATTGAGCACTTGGTTGTCCAGATTTGTCTAAGTCGTCGATTTTGTAACTTCAAGATGCTATGTTTTTTGTTAAGATGGTAATTCCTTCCCTATAATTCTTTACAATCAACGCTTCTTTTCACCATATGTGCAGGGCTGTATGTTTGCTTATTAACTTTTAAACTTCGGCAATAAGCGCATTTAACTGTAAATGCATTAAAAACCAATCATTTATATTAAAGACACAACAGTGCTTTATGAGTTTGGTCCGATATGGTTAACATTAATTTTCGTTTTTGTCATGATTTGAATGGGATATCATTCAATGTCTACTAATTATTGCTGAGATAGGCTTTTAGATTGAGAAGAAGAACAGGGCGGGGCATCTAACTGCAGTATTCGCTATTTGTATTGTTCATGAAAGTTAAACGCCTTTTCTTAAAGAATGTACAGTTATTCCATAACAATCAACAACCAATGTCTTCTCAGACAGTATAATTTTGTTTGAATCGACTTTAAAATATAAATTTCCTATCGGCACAACTTTGTATAGTATTTTTATTTGACATCCATTGGGAAAGCTGGGACATCATTCCCCAAACATATTTGTTTATTTTCGAGATAACCTGCAGGGAAAATAAGTGTGGTGACAGGCATGCGTAATTCTTATCAATAATAAACATCTAGGTGTAATGAATTACATCAGACGCCCAATGTTACATCTAGACTCATCTCTATGCTGCACGAATGTTAGCATGATTAATACAGTTTATCCGTACAAAACAAGAATTGTTGATGTCCTGTAATCTTCAGGAATGTTCTTTGAAATGTCTACAGAAAAAAGAGAATTAATTCAATTGTCGATGAAAGAGAATCTTAATTATAGCTCAAGAGATACAATCGTTTTTGTTTTACTTGGCATTCATCACGATCTAAACCCAGGGAATGATCAATAATCGAATAAGAGCAAATAAACTCATAAACTGTTATTTTCGATCCGGTTTGATCTTCGAACACGATCTGTATATTCCCTCAGTTCTGTGCCTTTGTTTGACTTAGTCGATAAGCTTGCATTGGATGAGATAGAACATCTTTGATCGTCACGAAATAGACACCATGCATCAGAATAATGTCTCCCTAAACAAAGCTGGGTTTTAAGTGGAATAGATTTATTATACACTGACTATATGAATTCCTGTTTTACTAATGAAAACCAGGCGATAAAATAACAACTTGTTTTATTGCCTTTAAAAATTGTCGTCTGGGTGTGTACATCCGGCTGTAAGGCCATGGAATAGTTCAGTATGTTGCTTGAAACACGTATGACAAAAACATGGATTTTTCTACTTAACCACAAAAATACTGATACACGAATTTATATATTTAGTTTCCATGACACAACACAAAAACTAATACTCATGTATTCCTGTCTTTACTCTAAATGAAAACATGTTTTGGTCGCTTGCACCAGAAACGAAATGGGGGAAAAAGAACCTAGCGGGGTTTTTTTTCTTATTGTAGTGACTAGCAGAAAATTGTATCTTCATTAGTCAACTTCGGACAGACATAGAAAAACTATTTTTGGTTCTGACTAATCAAAACTTCTACGGATGTTTTATTCATCGATTGCAAACCGTGGGCTGAAAAGAAAATTATTTCACGCTATACATGTAGGCCTATTGACTTGGAACTACACTTTTTATATCAATTGGTGTACAAATCTGATTGAGAAAACCGAATCTTAAATCCATGCGCGGACGTTTCTTCTTAAGGTAACGGGTGCCGAGGTGCGTCTGTAGCGACTGAATAAATCCCAAACATTTTAGATATAACCATGGCGTGGCGAACCACTCAGTTCTATTTCCTACATTTTGATAATCCAATTAATTAATGATTGATAACAGATTATAATTAGAAAGATTGTCCACTTACAAGGCGCTAATTTCCTTATACATATGATGTTAAAAGTGCCAAATGCGATCGACATGGTAGTTCCTGCATTTTTTATATATTTCTCATTCACCTGGAATGCAAGTTAATTAAGCCAAATACGCCTCGAGAAATCGATTTTAGGTTTGTTTATCTTATGTAATATTTCTTTTGACTTTTACTACTGGAACTTGGATGGATCGAAATGTCAATCTGTATTATTTAGAGGCAGAATTATTTGGACATGTATTTAAGGCTGTGACCTTATAGGGACACTATAACTTGGTTTCTATATTGAACTATAATGCCCAATCTTGCTTGGTGTAGGTTGTTACAGGGGGAATGCTGAGACTGGGTTCTGGGCCTATATACATTAACATTTTATGCTTAGGCTAAGCAAAGATAAGCAATTTTATTGGTCGATGTTCCGTGACAGATGTAATGGCTTTGATTATAATATAAGTGCGGGTTGTGAAACATGTCGTATAGTTTTATTACGTTAAGTGCGATAACGAACATTTTCTTATCAGGTTTAGTAGAGTGATTAACAATTTTTGTAAAAAAAAAAAACTTTTTATCAGAAAAGTGTCACGGTTGTGTGCTCTAACCTTTATCGTCAGATGGTGGGATAGGATAGACATTCGAAGCGCGACATGTATCTGTGATATCACAATTAATGTTTGCATCAATGAAATTGATTAACAGTGTTATCGTTCGTATTACTTCATAATAAAAATTGTCGTCAAATGGAGTGTTGGGTTTTTCGATAGAGATAAACAAGATACATTGTCTCGGGGACCTGGCAAAGATAAACAATTTGATTGGCCGATGCGTTAAGAACACGATAATTTCGATTCGAACTGAGCAAGAGTGATGGATGAACTTGGTGAATAGATTCATCACATCGATTAATGAACAGTTACTGCTATTATAGGCTAGGTATAGATTTAGATTGGATAATGCTTTACAACGTGATAAACAACTGACTAATCTGTGATCTGTTTAATTTGGGGGACATCAGTCCCTCGATCAAAACTGTCCTGATATTCACCGATACACCTCGGAAAGTGTGCTAATAAATATTACTTACAGTCTGATAATTGTGTCTGCTTGTATCGAATTGAGTAAGCGGGAATTCAAAACGCCTTGCATGTCGATCTATATAATAGAGGGAATTAATAGCTAAATAGAAATTGATACTCGCCACGCAATGTAAAGTTTTTGATTACAGCTCTTTGATTTAGTTGGCTGTTGTTATATAAATTAAAGGATAGCTTCGATAAATCAATGTAAATTATGATTAACTGTATTATTTACGTGTATTTAGAGTACGGATCATTAATTCATTGATTTTTACAACATTTTATTATTCACAGCATGCCATGGTTGCTGATTAAACTTGGTTTTTGACGTCTGTTCCTCGTCGCCATATTGCCATATCACCCTTGACAGATCACATTGCCAATGCCGTATGGAGATAGATAGATTGATATGTATTGTATCTAAACACCCCCCCCCCTACATAAGAGGCAGCATACAAATCTCCACAAAGCATATTAAAAGGAAAGAAAAAGCAGGAACATCACTTATAACAAAGGCTAATTAAAAATCCCCCCCCCCAAAAAAAAAAACATAGGTTGCCAGGCAACGAAACATACGCCCACAGCAGCTAAATCGTCCGGGCAGTCAACAAGAGTTGTCGCATATTTTACTTTTTTCGGTAATGAAACATTTATAATACACTAAAATCTGATTAAAAGTAACTACTCATTATGTAATTATCAGAAAATCATTGGAATTTGTTTGGCTTTGATAAAGTTCTCCTCCATGCTGTTCAAGTTATCTAAATTCATTGAAACTCAATATACTTGTTCGTCTCATGACCTTCAACAATTTATATAAATTTAAAGTCAATCGGTTATTAACTTTAGCCTCTAGAGCGTCCACAAAATTTTGAAAGTGATCAAGGGCCATAACTCAGTCAGTAATTATCTGAAATTGCTGAAAATCAATAGGCTTCTTCGTCTCATGACCTTAAACACTGTGTATAAATTTAAAGTCAATCGGTTATTAACTTTAGCCTCTAGAGCGTCCACAAGATTTTTATAAGCGATAAAGGGCCATAACTCTGACAGTAATTATCAGAAATTGCAGAAAATCAATAGGCTTCTTCATTTAATGACCTTAAACACTGTGTATAAATTTAAAGTCAATCGAATTTTAACTTTGGCCTCTAGAGCGTCCACAAGATTTTTTGAAGTGATCAAGGGCCATAACTCTGACAGTTATTATTGGAAATCGATGAAAATCAATAGGCTTCTTCGTCTCATGACCTTAAACACTATGTATAAATCTAAAGTCAATCGGATATTAACTTTAGCCTCTAGAGCGTCCACAAGATTTTTTGAAGTGTTCAAGGGCCATAACTCTGACAGTTATTATCGGAAATCGCTGAAAATCAATAGGCTTCTTCGTCTCATGGCCTTTAACACTATGTATAAATCTAAAGTCAATCGGATATTAATTTTGGCCTCTAGAGCGTCCACAAGATTTTTTTAAGTGATCAAGGGCCATAACTCTGACAGTTATTATCGGAAATCGCTGAAAATCAATAGGCTTCTTCGTCTCATGACCTTAAACACTGTGTATAAATTTAAAGTCAATCGAATTTTAACTTTGGCCTCTAGAGCGTCCACAAGCAATTGTGGACGCCGGACCGACGGACGGACCGACGGACGGACGGACGGACGGACGGACGGACGGACGGGGGCGACGGCAATATACGACCACATTTCAATGTGGGCGTATAAAAAATGAAAGTGTGGTTTAACGTCCTATTCTGTTCCGATTGGACTAACGAAGACGGGCATACACATTACACTGTGCGAGGTTAAATTTACCCGGACAGCGGCGCTACGGCCTATTCTTACAATCGAAATCCGACTATTATATCAAGGGGAGGGTTTTTCGTTCACGTGCACTCAAATGTGTGCACGGACGTCGCGTTTTGTCAGATCCCAAAGACTACACGTTGTTCCTTGACAGGCCTTCTGCTTTGCGTGTCAGAATCGCAGCCTCATTCAGGGGCCTGTTTCACGAAATTTTGACTAGGATAAAATCCAAATTTTAGTAATTTGATTGGATAATATTAGATCGATTTTAGTGCTTAGCGAATCGAATTTGAAATATCTACTAAACTTTGGATTTTATTTATAGGTAAGATTTCTAGATACAGCAGATTCTTCGCTCATCTATCAGTATGTAATATACATGTATTATGTATAAAATCACCGAGGGAAGATTAAATCTTAAGGTAGTTCAGTAACATGTTAGGTTCAGACATTTTATATTTTGGTTTATGATGTTATTTATAAATTATAAGGTCTCAAGGCCTACATTGGACAGAAAACTTCTAAATTATTCTGCACAGGGGGAAATGGATAATGAGAACCATGCTGGGATATGTAATCAACAAGTAAACAACATGTCAGCATTGATGTGTTGAAAATTGTCAATTTGAGTTCGCTATATTAATGTCATTATAATGGGTCATCTGGTTGCTAACAACAACCGTCCACCCTTTATTATCCCAGGACAATAGTTCAGCCATGTGCGTGTCAAATAGTATTGTCACTTTCCATATTTACACTCTTTTAAAATAATATCTTGCAGCAGGTCTTGATCAAATTCCTTGATGGCAAAACAACGCGGTGATAAATTAAGACCCCAACATCTGAAGATACTTCCACAAATTGAGATGTCAAAATTCCAACAAAGATGTTTTGAAAAACTAAAATATTGAATTGTTTATTTATTTCATATACATATAAGTTTAAATATTTAGATAAAATTTTAATATAAAATAAAATAGCATTGTGATATATATTTTGGTATAGTTAAATTATTAATTTCTTTTTAAAAAAAATTATAGAAAAAAAATATATAAATTATATAATAGTGATAAAAATACATAATTTGTTATGGAAAATCGTGAAGATATTGATCAAATTCATTTCGATCCACATCCGTTAGTTTTTCTACGGCCGCGAAATCATTTAAATATTCTTCTCTGGGAAACAGTTGTGTATTCATACACTTAGTTTGGCTTAGTTTTTGAGTTATTGGTATATAGGGTGGTTTTAGATGATGATTAGGTAATTGATCCTCTTTAAATTCAGTTTTCAGATCATGCTGGTCGACTATGTAAGCATTGCCGGCAAGTCGTAAAGAAGCACTTATCATATTACTGGCATCGTAGCAGAAAAGTTTAGGGAGATTTTCAATTAAATTAACACTTTCGTGTATCAGGTGTGTTTTGTCACTGCTGTTCGTGTAGGTGAAGGCATCTTTAGTAGAAAATGTCTGAATGACGGTAGAACATTGGGTAGTTTCATACTGAAATCCACTTTCACTCACTTGAGTATGAGAAGCGTCAGATGGCGGAAGTCCGTTTCCAATTACCGAGACGGGGGCGATTGTGTCCGTAGTAGAATAATGACATGGGGTCCCAGAATTCGAAACAGTGGCTGAGCTGACATGACTTTTGGCGTTGACGCTGGGCGGTAATGGTGGACAGATGGTGTTTTCAGGTAGTTTTGGGTTTTTAGGGTATGAGTCGATTACGTTGATAGTGTTGTAGCCATTATAAACCCATTTGCGATTTGATTCTATCGAGTTGTTATTATACGGTGCTATCTGGCAAATTCTTTTAGGAACTTTCTTCCGTCTAGGTTTGTATTTATAATTGGGGTATTTCTGCATGTGCTGCAGACGTAACCACTCAGCTTCATCAATGAAGGGTCGTTTCTCGTCCTTGGTCATCACCTTCCATTTCTTGCCTACAATTAAAGAAAATAAAATGTAGTTTAAAAAATATAGAGAGGACGCAAAATACTTGAAACATAAAGATACGGATGCATGGAAAAGGACGCAAACGCAAGAGAGCATGAAGACTGTACGCTACAGAGGTGGTTCAATGGGTAAGGCACTGGCTCACAAAACCAGATGGTCTCGCGTTCGCTCCCAGTCTTGGCCGGGAAATATCCTCGTTATTTTCAGCTGTTGCTTCTCTGTGTCATCTTTTCTCTGTAACGGAGCGCATGGGAGCTGGATTTCGAAATAAGTTTCCACCGTTTCGCCGCTGTCCGGATACAATTTGCCTTATACCACACTCGCGGCTGGTACAGAAAAGTAGGGTGTTTCTATAACTAGAACGCGAAAGTCGAAAATAGATGACACGATACCAGATCTTTGTTTACAGCTTCAATTTGTACGTTGTACGTTTGGCATGTAATTTATAAACCTAACCCGAACCCTAACCATAGGAACAGATATTTCTCAGATAAACAAAGATCTCTCGTGCAAATAGAAGAATAAATGTTATGACAGCACGCTACGACTTTCGACTTAGTCATCGACCTATCGTTTTTGCTTGAGAGGCCATTATCCCGGTCAATGCAAGATTGTGATGATAAATAAAGAAGTGGGTACACAAAAACTTATCCCCCACTATAATATATGCAATCTGATTAAAACAAAGATCCTTCTTCTTGGTGTTTAACGTCTGCTTCCACATAAGTTATCCTATTTCGTTTCATCTTTTATAGTTCAAAATTGTCTTTACTAGTAGCGGCCATCGGAAGTTTAAAAAACAAAACGAAATATAGATCTGTATTTTAATCAGAATGATATAATGTGCAAATGTCACATCTGATAGAACTGGATGTTCTGCTTTGCAATACCATTCAGGTGACATTGATGACATGGACACACAAAGTATGATTGATATCTTGCTGTGGTTTATCTCTTCATTTTAATTATATTGCTACCACACGGATGGGATTTAAGCTTACAATATAACAGTGATATTACAAACACTAAATTTGGTACCGTGCCAACTAATCATAATTCCATCATACAAAGATCAGTTGAATAAAGGGTATTTCAGTGCATCATGATTTTTTTTTAAAACACTACCTTATATTGTAACTTTGATCGATATGCCCATATTATCTGTAAATGAAATTCAATAACAAGACGTCTTTACTTACGGCGTTATATCTATCAAAATCACTCTTATCAATTTCATTATCGACATAAATACCAATACCATCAATACTTAAATCCCACATGGTATTTCCCGCCTCATTAAGATCACGGGAACAATGTCACAAAAAATTATACCCGGACAATAACATAATGCTCCACTAGGAATTTAAATTACATATTATAATAATTATAACAATTTGGTCCTGAAAAAATATTTTTTACGAAAACGTCTCGAAGTGACACCATTTCTTTTCCATTGGAAATTTAGCTTCGACTTGTGAAAATAATGCGGGTCTAAACCTAGTTCCTTTAGGAAAGGTGTCCGACCATAATGAGAGGACATTGTTCGTTCAGACACCGTTCCTAAAAGAACTAGTGTAAACCTTGACGGTGTGTCTACTTTTCTAGAACACCTATTACTTGTCATTTAATAGGAATGTGATATTAGCTGGCCATCTGTAGTAACTTGGTTGGCGATTGTTACTACCCACTGTATCAAGCAGCCCCAATGTCCAAACCAGCCTAATAATGCAGGATATCGCTGACCATGCATAGAAAGTGATTACTGTCGTTGTTGTCTCAACAAACGATTATATCCGTAAGCTTTAATCGACTGTTCAACCTCGTGTGTTTTCCCACCCCCTACACTGCCACTAAAGAACCTTACGCGCCAATTGGGTTTTTTGGTGCCCACAGGGGATCTTGTTCCTCATGCAAAATCGACAGTCACCACGCCCTTGATTGGACAAACCCAAGCAAGGCATGTGTTCGGAATAGATAATTGGTACAATAAGTCTACAAATTGAGCGTGGAATTAGTTTCACAGCGTAAATTAAATACAGTTTTGTTCAGGCAGTTTGAAATCTATTCGCCCAGTGGACTCATTAAGGGAACATGATCTGATACTAGAGATAAGCCTATTGGGGATAGGCTTAATCTAACGTTATGTCGCCGGATGATCACCCGATTACATAAAACCCAAACGCGTCATTGTAGAAGTTTATAAATAGACATATTAAACTTATATGAACCTATATAAGGTAATATAAACAGGCGGTAGTCAGGTTCAAAAGCGCATCCTGCTAACTTATGTGCAACCCGACACACGTTACAAAAAGGTTGTGTTCATTTACAGCTTGTACAGTTTAATAGACCACGTACAATTAGTAAAAGGCATTCTGAAATTCTCTGATAGGGTGGATAACAAGGTGCAGTTATCATTCTTTTAATTAATGAATTGTGTATACCACTCCTTATCCAATCTGATATAAATATGTAAAAAAATCCACTCCTTATCCAATCAGATATAAATACGTAAAAAAGGATTTAATCGAAAAAATATGTTTCGAATCTCATCCTTTACCTTAAAATATCCAAATTAAATGTTTACATTCATGATTGCAAGAACTTCGGATAAACTTTTCAATTTTCCCAACAATGCCATGAAATTGTTTAATTTCAAAACCAATGTGTATATTACCAAATGAATGTTGGTGACTTAACGTACCCACCAAAGACCAACAGAATATGGATGTGGTATCAAGAAAGAATGTTCATGCACTTTTTGGTGCACAACATTCATTGTTGCTGAAATTCGGATAATAAATTGGACTTTGATTATTTAAAAATAGGTTAACAACAGTCAACTTTTCAAACAGTTGCGTTCTGTTCAGATAAAAAAAAATATTGCTAGAGATTACAGATATTTACATCAAATATCAACCTCGTTTTTATACGTGTTCTGACATTTAATTAAAATGTGAGCAATAGTTTATAGAATTTATAAATTAAATAAAACAAGTCTTTATGAAGAACAGGTATAAAAGCTAGGGAATTTGAATTATCAGACATTTGATGAAGTAATTAAATGTACCGCCTGACACCTGTTAAGACATGTTCAACACATTTCCAACATATTAAATATCTTTAGCGTTCTTGGTTCCCGAGGGAGATCTATCGAGGAAAAGTCATTTTCTTGTAATTGAGTTTGTCTATACGATCTACCCGTATTAAACCCTCAAGGTATACACGTAAAACATGTTACATTTTTTCCACAATTAACTTACCAAGAATTTTGCTCAGATCTGCGTTATGAATATCTGGATTTTCTCCGGCTAATTTCTTTCTTTCATTTCTGGCCCAAACCATGAAAGCGTTCATAGGTCGTCTGATTCGTCGCTCGTACTTCTGATGGTTCATCACATCCATAGGAGTAATATAGCCTTGATCCATGAGATCTAATTTAATTTACTCAAATTATCGCCCGCTATCAAACATCAAAACATATTTCAAGGTACTGAATACTCCTGCCAAAAATATACCACCTTAAGTTCCCACCGGGTTAATCAGAAACTAATAATAGCACACGTTGTGGTATCTTTTGCATTTAATGTTAAAGTCTAAAATGTCACATGTGTCGTAATGAACACCTCAACCACCACGCAACGTAACCATGTCAAATTGGAACAATATACAGTTTGTCTTCTTACTATAACTAAGATTACTTAAATTGGTTGGCCAATCATTTTATATTTTGGTGACCCCGCCAAACGACAGGAGCTATATGCAAATTTGGAACCGTATAAACGATTCAATATTGAAGTACCGGTAAGGAAAAAACCCTCTGTGCTCGCTTGGTTGGAGTCGTATAGCGGGCAGCTGTATCTAATGATAAGTGGCAACTAATATAAACAAGACTGATATTGTGGAGAACCGTCGCAGGAGACGGTTAACCTAAATCTTATAAAAGTAATACCGCGTTTCCATAGTAACACGACACTCAGATAACAGTTTGTGTGCATTTAGAGTAAGGTCAGAAACGGCACCCTCTTTTTATGAAGAGAAAAACTCGAGATAATTATACTGTAACATGATTCTAGGTAAAATATACGAGTTAAAACTGGGAGGTTTCTCTACTACAATGACAGGATGGTGAAATAATGAGTAGCTAGTAGCTATATATTTTCAATTTAATATACAGTCTACATGGATTTCCTAGATGTCTTTGTGCTATTAATTATTGTAGGATAAAGGACATCATTACATCACAACGAATAGTCTTTCCGATGGGACAAAAAAAAAACGAGGTTCCGAGTACACATTTGCTTACACGTACAAGAACCCTTGGCACTTGGAGTAGACGGTAGCCCTGTTAAGGCAAAATTTACCCCAAAGCACTCTGTATAACATACTCCTCGCAGTATTCCGTTTGATTAGAGCTATCCCATTGCTTCAGGAATGTCAGTTATAATGGCGTACGCCTGTCTTCATTAGCCCGGTTTGAGCAAAACAGTAGAACGTTAATTATCATTTCATTTCATTTGAATTTCCTATTGTAGTGCAATTATTAAAGAATGTACGGCAACAATATCCGATAGGTTTACAATAACCCATACTACTCATCAGTGGTAAATAAGTCTGTATCACATTACATGGATTATTTGACAACAGAAATAAATTTGGTGACTGATATCGACAGAAGACGAATGAATTATAGCTATGATCAACAATATAATTAAAACATCTATTGGGTGTTTTGGGGGTCGATGCCAACACAGAAACACCCCGGTCTGGAACGGGATATATAAGATAGAACCATAATCATGTATGTTATTTGTAAGTACCCCCTTGTCAGAGGGCTCGGAAAAGGGACAATGTTTTGTTGTTTGGGTGGACAAAACAACGTAAAAAGCCCTCGATAGTTGGATGTCGATAAAAGAATAGGTTGTAGCGCCACTCTGTCCTTGTAAAATGTTTCCCTTAAACTGCATGGCGTTGCCCGCCCCCAGTCGTCAATTCGGAGCTGAAAAGTATGACGTTAAACTTCATTTCATTTCATTTTCTTTGTTTTACTGCTATCATTTTATTCCTGGGGTTATTGTGATTTCCAATATTTTGTCATTTCCCCCACGAAGCTGCGAATGTTGAGATTTTGTTGATTGCCAAACCATTTCTTTCGCTACTTGCTACTTGCTTCTCCTGTGACCGCTTTCCATCCCAATCCCCAGTCGAACAGTAAACTATTAACACATTTGAGAAAAATGAGTCCACAGTATTGTTAATCTTTCTCGGTTGTTTTTGGCTGTAATATAACATTTTTTTTCAATACAGGCCATTTTGCGTCGTTTTTTAGTTTTAGAGACGTCTTTTAGAAACTATTATCGGATACATTTTTCAGCACAAATTATTGTCATCTGGTTTGGGGTCAATTGTTCGTCCTGTTATTTTCTTAAAGGTGACTTTAATGTGGATTCCATTCCAGCTATGTTTTATTATTGCTATAAAGAATTATAGTATCTGTTTAATAACAAATGGTGGGTTTTTTTGTTTTTATCACGTAGAATGCACATTATTAATGGTATTTTTAAAACGTATTATTAATGCCGAGAAGGATGTATTTGTGTTGCGTTTCTCGTATCGATAAGACCGAGAAAACACTTAAAAAATGGTCCTTTCTCATTCTCAACCCTATCAATAGTTGCAGCAGAGATTTTGTCCATTAATTATTTTATTTAGCTCGATCTTCTTGGGATGTTTCTTTTCCCACGTTCAAGGTTAGATTTATGGGGAAATTTCATGGATGATTAACATAAAGATTTAATGTAACTTGACGTAGAACATTCATCTTAGACATGAACTCGATTTGAGTAAATTCCCTAAATCGTTATGCATTCTTTTGTTTGTGCCGATAAAGCAAAATGAAAAGATCAATTTTCATGTGGACGTATTTTCGTAGCCCCTGTCCATCCACACTTTATGGACACTCTACTGCAGGTCACGATTTTTATCCGATCTTAACGGTACTTAAAATATAGGTTAATGTCCAAAAGATGCCGCCGGCAGAGGCGTCACTAGGACCCAATTAGATCCGGGGCACAGGCCCAACTCGTACATGTTTTCCAGTATTCGTTTTAATAACGACATGACGTTGCCGTGGGTATTCTATTGATATTTCAAACCGCGGATTATTTTTGGTCGATATAATAATATAGTTATTAAAACAAATACTGGGAAATATGTACGAGTTCTTGTGAAGTTGGGAGCTAAATTATCACGAACTAAAATTTAATGTGATATTGTTGTCCCGCTAAACATACACGGCGGGTTAACTAGGTCATGCACGATCGTTTCTACACTATTTTCAGTCAAATATTTATTTAGTTATATACTATTCAAAAATAGGGGATATTTGATTTTTTTAAGTGTTATTAAAGTCACCTAATGAAACTAACGAAGAAACAAATGACAAAATGAAATGAAGTTCACATTCATCGATTTATTCCAAATGGTCGTTAGACTAAGTAAGGCACAGACTGGCCATTATAAGGGTAAAATGATACCCGGGGTCAAACAGCAAAGTTACCACAGCATCACAACGAAGTCAGTAACGGGTAAATCCTCCTCTGTTTGCCAAACAAGCATTGATCCGACGTGGCATACTCCTAATGAGACGTCTACGTTCATTTTGGTCCTGATTGTCCCATTCCTGTTGCAACGCAGTAGCAAGTTCTTGGACATCGGCAGGACGTTGTTGACGTTGACGTAACCTCTGTCATAGTTCCTTTAGGAACTGTCTCTGAGCGAACGATGTCTCGCTAACAGTTCCTCACAGGCCTTATTATCAACTAGTATGAAAATAAAGCTTTACCCCATCTCGGTTCTAAGGCTATTTTAGATCCCTACCGTCTATTTTGCACCGTGAAACTTTTTTGATCACCAAAAGAAATCATTTCCTGACACAACCAAGACAAATTTATAATAATCCAACACTATTTTCGTGTAGAATTCGATGTTAAAAAAAGACCGGTCTGCGCGGACGTCAGTAAACAAACATGGCGGCCAGATTTGAACGAATTTGTTTATCTTTTTCTAACGTCAAATTCTACACGAAAATAGTGTTGGATTATTATAAATTTGTGTCGGTTGTGTCAGGAAATGTTTTCTTTTGGCGATCAAAGAAGAATCACGGTGCAAAGTAGACGGTAGGGATCTAAAATAGCCTTAGAACCGAGATGGAGAAAAGCCTTATTTTCATACTAGTTGATAATAAGGCCCGTGAGGAACTGTTAGCGAGACATCGTTCGCTCAGAGACAGTTCCTAAAGGAACTACCTCTGTCAAAGCATGTCCCACACATGCTCGATGGGGGAGAGGTCGGGACTCAGTGCTGGCCAAGGTAATGTGGTGATGTTCTGTTGTTGGAGGTAACCTGTAACGATCCTGGCCCTGTGACATCTTGCGTTGTCATCCTGGAAGATGAAACGGCGGCCATGACGTCATGCGAACGGCACAGTATGGACTGCCAAGATGTTGTCCCGGTAGAACTGGCCTGTAACACGCCCTGCAACAACATGTAAAGCCGTTCTTCCAACAACAGTGATGCCTCCCCACACCATAACAGAACCACCCCCAAATCGATCATGTCTGATGACGTTAACGTCTTGGCAGCGCTCGTTTCGACGACGCCACACCCTCCTGAACCTTGACTTATCTGAAAACATCACATTGCTCCCGCGTCGATTATCCCAGTGTTGACGATCCCTACACCAACGACGTCTTGCCTGAATGTGATGATCCCTCAAACAAGGGATCACGCGAGGACGTCGGGTGCGAAGGTGACCCTTATGCAGTCGATTCCGAATCTTCTGGCAACTCACTCTTACACCAGTGTCTGTTTGAAGACGAGCGCTGATCTGATTTGCTGTGATGACACGATTTCTCAAGGTCAAGGTACGGATAAATCGATCCTGGGCTTGAGTTGTAGCCCTTGGTCGACCTGGGCGTGGTCTGTCCTGTACAGATTGTGTATCACGGTATCTGGACCATAGCCTGCTTATGACAGACTGAGAAACATTCATCGTCCGCGCCACAACCGCCTGTGTTGTGCCGATCTATAGCATGCCAAGGGCACGTAACCTTTCATTTTGGGTAAGCCGACGCATATCAAAATCAAATATGCCCTACTTTTTTTGAATAGTATATGATACTGTATTAAACTGTGCACGTACAGGCAATTGGGGAAATCTACGGTGGGCTAGAAAGGACAATCAAGAAAAGATTCGCACTGGAAAGCTTCTCTTCCGTACTCGGGACATTCGAAATAATGATAGGGAAAAGTAGTGAAATTATTGCAAATTATCGATTTTGTCTGCTCAAAATAGATCCGGGGCACACATGAAAAGATCCGGGGCACGTGTCCCTGTACCACCCCCTAGTGACGCCACTGGCCGCCGGTTCCTTTCGATATGACCGTAACTACATGGCTTATGGCAATTGATTATACGAAAAATCATGTTTTCAGCTTGTGGACACTCTAGGTCACAATTTGTATCCCATTTTGATGAAACTTGAAATGTATGTTTATAACCCAAAGATCTCGGTCCACTTCCATATTCGCGTTATCGGACCTTAATTTCATGAATTATGGCCCTTGAGTGTTCGGAAAATCACGTTTTTAGCGTGTGGACATTCTAGAGGTCAAAGCCGATTTTGATGAAACTTGAAATGTATATTTGTAACCCAAAGATCTTGGTTCTTTGAGATATTGGGGCATATCAGACCGTAAATACGTGGGTAATTGTCCCTGGTTGTACGAAAAATCACACATTTAGCTTGTAGATTCACTAGAGGTCACAATTTATATCCAATATAAAAGACCGACCGAATGACGCGATTATTATTATTATTATTATTAATATATCACCATTACACAATAATTGTGGGTGAGTTCGAATTTCGTGAAAATCGGACCGAAACTACTGGACAGAATGGCCGCTCCACGAACGCAAACAGTCTAAAAGTATAATGTACATGTAGTATCAAGCTTTTGATAAAACTTAACCTGTATTATGCCGCTTATGTGTACGAAAAATCACGTGATTTTTTAGCTTGTTCTCGGTCCATCTCATGCAAAAGTATCTATAGCATTACAACCGCTTGTTTTTAAAACGTCAGCATCCCACGGTCTTTTCAGTATAGCAGAATGGTGGATTTTCTAACAAGACTAGAAATTCCCCGATCCTTGCACGAATCACACCATCGCTTGAATTCAGCATGGACATAAAAATAATATCGACAGAAAGCATCCAGCTCTTATACAGATATTTATACTGTATAATATATTGCCTATGACCTAGACTCCCCCTTTCATTTATTTAATGTGTCTCTACTTTAGTATGATTCAAAGGTTTTCTATTTTTATGAAGTCTTTTCTTACAGTAAGTTTGTGTATACGTATGGTACATTCTGTTTTTCGAGATAATATTGATTTTTCCGCTTGGGGGGGGAGTCTGTTTAAAGCCACTACTGACTGGCCATGGACAAAACTAAGTTCGGCGTTTCGTGTGTCCATTGGTACTTTGATTTTATATTTTATAACTAACACGGATGACGTTGCTGCGTTTGGGGATACCTGAAGGGAAGCAATTCCCCATCAGAATTCTCTTATTGTGGCATTTTGTATGAATTCTACGAAATAAGTCCACCGCCATAGTGTATCTTTCCGTTCGACCTGGTTTGGGAACTTAAGTTTATTTTCTCGACGGTTTCTTATGGATCAATGGTAGCTGATTCCATTTCTGGCTACTGGACCATTGTCAGCCTTGTGTGTTTTGAGAAAATGCCCTAATTAGCTAATTAATTCTGAGCGAAATATAAATTACTCAAATTACTCAAGAAGTATTCAGTTTTGACCTAATAATTTTTGTAATGAACTCATTAGGTCAAAACTGAATACTTTCTCAGTAATTCCAGTAATTAATATTTTGCTCAGAATTAATAAGCTAATTAGGACATTATCTCCAAACTCACAAGGCTGACAATGGTCCAGTAGCCATAAATCAAATCTGTGACTCTTGTTTCATAAGAAACCCCCCAAGAAATAAACTTCTGCTTCCACACAAGGTATTTCCTATATTTGTGTTCCCACTAAATGTTCGAAAAGGCTACACTGAGCACAATTGCATTAAAATTCTTTACCTGGCATTTCCACTAATTACAATTAAGGTTATCCAAGATCTGTTTTAAATTTCACAACAGACTTTTATTATTGATTATATGAAAAGGCAATTCATGTTTACTATGTTCAACCATCTAGATAAATTACAAATACACCAGTAGCCTACTGTAATACTGAATATTATTTCAATAATTTGCTTGCACGTAGGCGTCTTTAGCAAGAGGGGATACAAATTTGGTATCTAAACCACATCACCTGACTATATAACAGACCTTATGGTCTAAAGAACCATGTTAGACCACTCAATTCACCTAAATTTCATAAAGATTCTACAAAATGACCTAGAAGTAAAGAATGAAAATTATCCGAGACTAAACAAAACATAAATATTAAACAGATTTTGCTTACAAAATTCTAACAGATTAAAAATAAGAGCTAAAAATCAAGAGGATTCTTTATCACTTATTAAATGTAAACAATCTTAAACAGATCAAATCAGAAATGTGGTCTTTTCACAAAAAAAGGCAACAGCAAAATTATATTTCTATGTTAGCCTACAAAAACAGATACAAAAACACATCAAACAGAACAACAAGTTTTTTTCTCAGTTTATTATAATTATAAATTTTTACAATTATATAAATATTGGTTGCCAGGCAACGAAACATACACGCACCAGCAGCTTCGATAGTGAAAGATGGTCACAATATTTTATTCAAATACTTAATGGTGTGTGTGTGTAAAACTACACAAATAAACACTATCAAGAGGGGTGGGTTGGATTGGAATTTTCTGTAGATCAGATCTTCACTTTTGCTCTACTCTTCAGACAGCATATAAAATATCTGCGAGTGTTAAATTTGAATTTTGGACCACAGACATGAATGATGGCAATATACAACCAGAATTCAACACAGGTTTATAAAAATTGTACATACACTGAATAATAAAAATCAATGACAAATCTATAATATCTAACATAAATAGGTATAACAATGCCACAATGGTTATATGGTATCAAGGTGGTAGCAAAGTTTAAAAAAAAGACATGGAATAATTAAAAAATGAACAAAAAGTGTCTCATATCCTCAATATAAATTATTAGGGGGGGGGGGTAATTAAAAATTACATCTATTGCATTGGGAATGAAATAATTTGTATTTCATTACATAATAATATAATATTCAAAATATTTACATTATAAAATTTCAGGTACTACTAGAACTAGTACTGCATCTATTTGCTAGCTATTTCTAAAAGAATGACTTGATATGAGTATGACCGCTTTCACTTTATAGATAGTCATTTTTCAAGATCAACAACTATAACAGAAATGAAAGAGTTGGTTAAATATAGCACATTATGGTGGAACTGCTTTGGTAAATAGATGATATTATATTGTAATGATGACACATCCTATAATATTAAAAGTCCAAGATATTTATATAGAAATACCATATGGTACAGAATCAATAAAGATCTCCTTTAATCTAGACATTAATTACATTTTATTATGTACAACTTACAACTGATTAATCATTCATTTATCTCCTCTATGTACAAAAATTATTAATAAAAACAAACATTCATATCACAATTAATATTGAATTTATCGTTCAAGTCGGGTGTTTAAAGCAAATAAGATAGGTTGCCAGGCAACGAAACATACGCCCACATCAGCTAAATCGTCCGGGCAGTCAACAAGAGTTGTCGCATATTTTACTTTTTTTCAGTAATGAAACATTTATAAAACACTAAAAAGAAACAACTCATTATGTAATTATCAGAAAATCATTCGAATTTGTTTGGCTTTGATAAAGTTCTCTTCCATGCTAACGTTTAGTATACGAAACACTTAATATTCTGAAAATCAATAGGTTTCTTCGTCTCATGACCTTCAACACTGTGTATAAATTTCAAGTCAATCGGATATTAACTTTAGCCTCTAGAGCATCCACAAGATTTTTTGAAGTGATCAAGGGCCATAACTCTAACAGTAATTATCGAGAATCGCTGAAAATCCCTAGGCTTCTTTGTTTCATGACCCTCAACACTGTGTATAAATTTAAAGTCAATTGGTTATTAACTTTAGCCTCTGGAGCGTCCACAAGATTTTTTGAAGAGATCAAAGCCATAACTCTGACAGCAATTATCGGAAATCGCTGAAAATCAATAGGCTTCTTCGTCTCATGACCCTAAACACTGTGTATAAATTTAAAGTCAATCGAATATTACCTTTAGCCTCTAGAGTGTTCACAAGATTTTTCAAAGTGATCAAGGGCCATAACTCTGGCAGTAATTATCGGATATCGCTGATAATCTCTAGGCTTCTTCGTCTCATGACCGTAAACACTGTGTATAAATTTAAATTCAATCGGATATTACTTTAGCCTCTAAAGCTTTCACAAGATTTTTCAAAGTGATCAAGGGCCATAACTCTGGCAGTAATTATCGGATATCGCTGATAATCTCTAGGCTTCTTCGTCTCATGACCGTAAACACTGTGTATAAATTTAAATTCAATCGGATATTACTTTAGCCTCTCAAGCTTTCACAAGATTTTTCAAAGTGATCAAGGGCCATAACTCTGGCAGTAATTATCGTATATCGCTGAAAAGCCCCAGGCTTCTTTGTCTCATGACCGTAAACACTGTGTATAAATCTTAATTCAATCAGATATTAACTTTAGCCTCTAGAGCGTTCACAAGATTTTTCAAAGTGATCAAGGGCCATAACTCTTGCAGTAATTATCGTATATCGCTGAAAAGCCCCAGGCTTCTTCGTCTCATGGCCTTAAACACTGTGTATAAATCTTAATTCAATCAGATATTAACTTTAGCCTCTAGAGCGTTCACAAGATTTTTCAAAGTGATCAAGGGCCATAACTCTGGATGCAATTATCGAATATTGCTGAAAATCAATAGGGAACTTCCTCTGATGACCTTAAACACTGTGTATAAATTTAAAGTCAATCGGATATTAACTTTAGCCTGTAGTGCGTTCACAAGATTTTTTGAAGTGATCAAGGGCCATAACTCTGACAGCAATTATCGGAAATCGCTGTAAATCAATAGGGGTCTTCCTCTTATGACCTTAAACACTGTGTATAAATTTTAAGTCAATCGGATATTAATTTTACCCCTTAGAGCGTTCACAAGAAATTGTGGACGATGGACGGACGGACGGACGGACCGGGGGCGACGGCAATATACGACCACATTTCTATGTGGGCGTATAAAAATGAATGCAACAAATTTGTTAAAGGCCAAGGGGTAGGCTATATATAGACACTAACTTATGGTATGAAGTATGAACTTCTTCTAAATGCAGGCAGGCAGGTATACTTGGGTAAGGTATTGTTGTAAGTAACATATTATAAATATGTAGACTTGAAGCAAAATATAAAATACTCCAATTTTTTCACTTGAGTTGGCAATGTGACAGACAAATTATGATATTGCCAAGGAAAGAAAAAAAACCCTACAAGCTCAAATCTCTATTTAGCTTACATGCCCCCCCCCCACAAATTCTGATAAATACTGGTCTAGCTCAAATATTAATCTTTTCAAGAAATTGGAATGATAAAGGCTCCTAAAAAGTAATATTGCTTACTACACACTGCAGGTAAAGACAGTAATTAAAAGATAATAACATAATGAAAATTGTACATGTAAATATGTACATACATGTATCCATTAATTCTAAAACAAAAACAATGATAAGGTTCAAATAAAAACAACTGAATGTAAATACATGTATAAAAATAACAATCAATGACAAACAAGTTTTTAAAAAATCAAATATAAAGTAAATAAATATATATTTTTGCTTGTATTTTCATGAACACATATTATGCTTATTACCGGTACTCAGTTATTAATAAAGATCAAGTAGGTCTACACTGATAAAAATTATTATTAATACCCCATCTTTATTAGAATTTGCGGTTTGTTACAATTATGCAATTTGGTAATATTAAACAATTCCTTTAGTATTTCTCCAAAAGTCCAATGCTAACCTTTTGTCATTATGGTTCCTTATAGCTCTAATCCTTAAAGTTACAGCATGTAAGATTTATAATACTTAGATAACATGCTGGCCCTTCTTGCTATAATATTTAATAAATAGATCATGCAAAGTGAATACTGGTACAGTATATTATTGAAAATATCATTTAAATTAATTTATTCTGAGTTAAGTTATCAATGTTTGTAGTTTTGACATTGCTGGTTTATTACCATAACCACTGTACTGGTTGTTCCAGACTTAGTCTCGCTTCTTCATTTTTAAATTAGATTATTAAATGGCCGAACTGTTCTTATCTACTCAAAATTGGAGCCATCCGACTTGGTTATGGTCTTGTCGTGTTAATAAATGTCTAATTAATAAAGGGTCTAAAGAAAGTATGTAACAGGAAGATTTAGCTCTTGAATAATGCCTGTTTAAAGGAGCTAAATGGTTTTTGATTTAGGTTAAAATATGGGTTGATCTGGAGTGTATTTTGATTAGTAATTAGACAAAATATTTTGCAGAACCTAATATTTTAAATGCATGATAGGAATATACACACTGCACAAGGTATATTAACATCTCAAACGTGACTAAACGGACAAGTTTTATTTTTGACCCAAATTCAAGAGGTCTGCTATTCATTTTAGAAAATCACAAGTACTAAAATAAATTGCAATATATAGTACAGAATTACAATAGTAGAAAATATAAACCTGATTACTAATTTATATTAAACAAATACACCAAAGCAAGTGAAGGATAAATTACGATATCCACTGGACTGGATTGTACAGTACTTTAATTTATCATATAGGTACTAAATATTTGATATTACAGGTATAGTAAATATGTTTTAACAGAAATATGTAAATAAATTCATGGTGGTACACAATTCTAGACAGACACCCTTATATAAGACTCTAGAACATGCTTAACATAATCTCAGTTAACAAATAATAAACACACTTTAAACATTGCACTTTAACATATAATCATACAGACTTCATGCTTCAATTATCTTTCTTAATATACACAGACTTTCCACTCTGATCTGTTAGTAACAAACTAACATCTAATGAAATTATATAGATTAATAAGAAAGGTGCATCTATTTACAAAGTGCAGCTGGATAATAATCATTTAGATAATGCACTAAAAAGTAAGACATGTACATGAATGTTTTTTGTATGGAGCAACTGATGGCAACATAAAGAAACCTGTACTGAATTATGCATACTAGACTGCTGCCCTATTTCAATATCATTTCTTTCTACACTACCACCCTGTAGAACTTCATTATGCATGATGTAGCACTATCGACAGCACTATTTTAAATATTCAACCATATATTTCCTCCATTTTAATATACAAATGTGCTGAGAAAGAGAGAGTGAGTTTAAGTAGTTTTGGAGCTTACACATAGTTCAATTCTATTTCAATAATTGCTTGTGTATAGGTTTTTCACATGCGGGAGGAAACCGGAGAAAACCCATGAGGTTGGACATTTGGACAAGTGACCCTACTCCATGTCAGTAGATACAGGGAATTGTAACAATGCCACTTGACTCAATCGCAGACCTTGTGATCTAACATGCAAATGTTAAACCATTTGGCCGCCCAACCTCCTCACAAATGTACTGAATAAAGGAAATAAAAATATATGTTTGGTTTGTTAAAGGCCCGTTCTCACAGTGCAACTTTTAGTAACCACTTGTGGTATCTGCATGTAGTATAAATGAGTTGATTCGACTTGGAATCTCGCGATAATCTCGTCTTGGTTAAGTATAATGGTGTCATCAAGCGACGACGAGACGCTGGCTTTTATTGCCCTACATTTGATAAATAAGAACAAAAAGAAAAAGAGAAAACCCAAATCCGTCTGGGCTAGACAGTGGATACTGCATAGACCCACTGCCGGCGCATACAGTTCCCTATTACGTGAATCCCTCTCAGTTTGAAAAACGTCCATGTTTACCAACAACAAAGGAAGATAAGACGTGTTTGTACTAATACTCAACGTCTCTGATCGGACAATCTCATACGATCTGTTGACTGAAATAGGGAAGTTTCAATTTTGCTCAACTTGCTTTCAACTGGTTGGGAGCTTGTAAAAGTTGGTACGACTAGGGTGTTCTCACGCTGCATCTCGGATCGATACTACAAGTAGTTACTACAAGTCGTACGGTGAGAATGGGCCTTAACATGATTTTATGTTTCCATCAACATTACAATGACAGATTAGAATTCAGGTAGCAAGGTATAGTCTGTTGATGAAATTGGAATTATATTTGGAAAACAATATCCCTTAATGTGGACTAACAAAATGTCGTGTTCAAACTGAGATTTGACCTGAAATTTTGAATGCATTAAAGGACCCAAGTCCTTAACTCAAAATCCTCCAAAATCGTCGACATCGAAAACACGAATTATTGGTCAATTTAAATCAACATTGCTAATGTAAACTTACCGGGAAAAGATGAGCTTCTGATATCCGATATTTAAGAAAAAATATTTTTTTAACATTGGTACACGAATCGTGTACCATAATGTGCTTCAGCTCCAGTTGTATTGAGAGACTCGAGGGACGAGGCTAGACACATTGCAATAAGTCAGACAGAGTTAGTAGACTGGAATAACTAGACGCTCGACTTTTGCACATGATTGACGTTGCTGGCTTATTTCGCCAAACATAACTGATTTGAAATTGGAGTAAACACGGAAACCATTGAATGTAAATCAGTTTATATACATTCATATTACAGTATTATATGCGTTGCGAACCACTTTTATGAATTTCTAGGCTCCAAATGTTAGCGATTTAGCTCCTTTAATTTGTTGATAATTACATTATATAATTTTCATTAAGTGTTAAAGACTAATCTCTAAAATATTTTGGAGAATAAATTGCTTAATTTTGTTTTAAAATCCTTTAAAATCCTATACCACAGGGCCGAGCAACTAATTCAATATTTTCAAACAATGTATACCCGTCAGTCTTCATCTGGAAATGGAGACTGGTGTCCCAAGCTGTATTATGCTGTGTCTGGATAAAACCAGACTTTTATTTCATAAAAACAATGTGTAGGTGAAATTTACCTTTCCTTATCAAGTACAGCACATGGTTCATTCATTGTATAGACCTCTAAGGAACGGCAATAGATTATCAGGTTACCCAACGAAAAAATTGACCAGAAATCTTAAAAGGGTTACGTGTCCGGATAAGCATTTTTGACTATCACGTCCAAACAACTCAATATTTTGAGCTGAAATTTTGAGGCAAGGTAAATACACCACTCCTCTTTATTTTGGCGCTTAAATTTAATACAAACTCAGACTTTTATTTTTAAGACTATGTTCAAATCAGGACAGTCCCTTTAAACTTGAAAAAAATCAAAATATTGTGAGAGCAGAGAAAATGTACCTTGGTATAATTTTCTTATTGGTGAGAAATATACATGTACTGTATTTTTAAATGACAGTGACACACTTTGCATGCAAACATGCTTAACTTTACCGTTACTTTCAATTTCAGGTTTTTTTTGTCATTTTGCAATATGTAAAAGATACATGTGCGTAGTTAGAAGTCAATTTACCGACAGTTCTTCAGACACTATTCGACTTCATTGTTAATTGAACAAAGGCATTTGTATTTCAAATTATCTCATGCATAATGCTTGACAAATTACCGAAACTGAATCAATCTTCTACAAGCGTAAAATAAGGAACTTGATCTAAATTATCATAGTGAACTTGTATCCATGACTTACCTTCACTTACTATACCAGAATGACCAGCTTGCCAATTACCACGCGGAAGATAAACATTACGATAATTCACACCCTCACACAAAATTGGTGTTACAAGAATCTTATCCCCCACTAAAAACTGATCATTAATAACCTGAGCTACATCGTCTTCGGGCTCCGGCCACCACAGTGGTCTTATAAGTGGATCACTTTCCTGATTTTCACGTAATTCCTGTAAATAGGGAATCACTACTTGGTTTCTGAGTCTTGTCAAGGTCTCGATACGTCTGTTCATAACTTGATCAGACATAACAGGGAAAAATGGAAGTCGGTAACCTGGATAAAATATAACAATTTGAAGCCAGCGTGTCAATAGTTCCTCTGTGATATCAAAGTCTATTAATTTGCCAATGTCTGCTATGATCAGAGAATAACTTTCTAAACCTAGCATGAGTGTTTCAGGAACAACTTTATCAAAGCATCGAGGTTCTTTTGTAAAATTCATGTTTGTATGAACTACAACATGAGCTTCATTTAACATAAAGCCAGCCACATTCTCTATAACCATGGTAACATTCAGCTTGGCCACCATCTTGGCAAAAAACTTTGGATAATCAAGAACAGATGCATTAGTGTCTTGAAATGATATTAGACTGGGAATATCCACATGAAGTAACTTAAATGCTCCTATATCCAATTGGTTCAAAAGGTTTGATAACTTTTTGATGTACCAGGATGTGGCGTTTTGATTAGTAATATCCAGAACAGCCCCCTCATGTCCATCCCAATTCATTAACTCTGTAGCTAGATTCATTTCATCTCGAACAAAATACTTATTAGCAATACCAATTTCAAAGTTCTTCGACTTGAATGCAAAAAAGGCACTGATGGGTACCATATATTTGCAATTTTCAGCACTGAGTGATGTTTGTAGATTTTTTAGCTTGGTAAAAACTTCTGGTTTGAAAACAAGGTCCCCATACTGACTTTCCCAATCACTGAATAATTCTAAATATGCACACTTAGAATTTGAAGCAATCTTTTCATTAATGGTATCCAAGCCAGATTCATCTGTGACATAGTAAATGGGGTTTGGTATGATGTCATTCATCTTAGTGTTAACGTTTTTTTTGGCAAGAAACTCTTCCAAAAACTCTTTCGTTCTATAATAGGCCTGCTGCATATCTTCTCCTTGACAAATGGTGTATCTGAGAACAGGTTTAGCACTTATGGCCTTGTAACTTTTCGTAGCTGCCACACAAAGTTGTCTTTGTGCTGATATATTCCAACTGACAGAAAATGGGGTGTTGTTATTAATGACAATACTGACCCCTGCAGATGACAACCAATACGGTACCAAATTACGATTCAGTTTATTAGGATATTTAGGGTAAAACGATATGTTACGCAACTGGATATCTTTCATTGGCCATGTACTATGACCATCTGATAGAAAACCAAACCAGTTATATGTCTGTAAGTAAAAACAATCTTCTGCTTCAAATTCTTCTGACAAAGCCATCCAATCAATAGAATAACACGAGTTTGTCACAATTTCATTTTTATGAAAATGAACCTCAGCCATTTTACGCCAGTCTATACAGTTAATTTCGTATTCATTTATTTCATCATTCCAACACTGTTCGTATGGTGTGGCCTTTAAATGCATTCCAAGATCTGCATATAGAACTCCATCGCCTGCAGCATTTTGAATTTCTAAAGTTCTTGCTTTTACAGTGAACTTAAACCTGGAACCCATACTTACAGATTCATTACTGTCTTTATGAAACAACCAAACAGAAAACACTCCAACAACAATTAATCCAAACATCAAATACACAGCTACTTTCATTATCCGCCTTTTTCTGCGTTTATTTTCCTGGACATGGATGGCCTAGAAAAAAGAAATTTCAGATTCATCATTAATTACATAAATCATCATTGTTTGGATGATCAAAAATCTTTTACAAAGTCATTAAGGATAAGATAGGATAAATCCAGTCTGTTAACAGATAGAAAGTTAGCAATGAGTTCTAGACCTTTCTTCAGTTGTCCTGGCTACATGTAGGTACAATCAGGTACATGTAGTACAATGGTTCTTATTGTAGGTCTTAAGTTGGATGTAACTTGCACTTTTTCAAGACCGCAAATCAAAGTATCTAATTATTTTTTCTAATACTGTTATTTTTGCACTAGCTCTAGTTGACTTAATTGGTAATCAGGCATAATAATATTAAATAATAATTAATGTTAGAAATAGAAACTTTTTCTCCTTAAGTTTTAATCTAAAAAATAGATGTGTCATAAAAATGAAATGTATAAAACCATACAGCCACTAAAACATTAAAATAGATAATCAACTAAAATTAATTTAATTAATCAACTAATCATTCGTCACGTTCAACCACTAAAAATGTATCATAATCAACCACTAAAATGAATTAAACAATCGACTACTGTATTAATAATCAACCACTAAAATAGATTGTCTAATCATTCAAATCAATGATTAAAATGTAAAATATTAGATATTGACTAAAAAACTAATGTGTTAAATAAATCACCCACTAAAATGCATAATGCCCTTCCCCAAAAATGTGTTCAATAAATTTAACTTAACAGTCACATGCATGAAACACGTGATATTTAGCAGTGGACATTAGTGTTGTTATCAAGCCAATCCAAGAGCAGATGATTATATCAATCACCCACTTTCTACTTTCATACATCAATGCATCAGATTTATCATTTGCATAAAATGATTTTTTTTTATGTAAAATCAGTTCTGTTGAATAAGGTCATAATTATGTAAAAGCTTTCTTAAAGCGTGTGATGACAGTTAGGTCAGTTAGCAGCCGGTGCCAAATCAAACTAAATTTGTTGGGACAGATTAGCGATGTTAGATAATATGACAAACATGCATGAATTTTCAAGTCTCAAACATGAAATATTAATACGAATATAAATATTAAGGACAAAATGTAGGTAGGTAGATGTACTTGGTTACTAAAATAAGGCATATGTTTTGCTAAATTTCTGATTTCCCGATGCATAGATGATGCAAATGTCGATGTTTACCTCCGATGCATTGACTCCTGAAATTTTAGTTGATGGCAGCACTAATGGGAGTTGTGATAACACCTATAATAAGAAAATACAAACGTACACATTTATTTTTAGTTATAGTTCATTTTAAACTGAAAGGACTATATCCCTACTCTCTTAAAAAAAAATAATTGTAAACACAAAGAAAAAACCCCTGATGAATTAAAAGTGTGTTGTACTTACTTCTTCATTTTCCCTTTCTCTCATCAAAGGTGCACTTGATTCTTTACCTTGCTGCATCTTGAGTTTCTAATATTTAATGTATTCTCTGAAATATATTAATTAATTAAATTTGAGATACTTCTCATCTAACTTATTGTCAGGAAAGACAACTTGATGTAATGCTGGGAACAACAGTCGTTTACATCGGCTTTGTCATTTGTGAATCAGCCATTACTAATTCCTTCCACATTGTCTTGTACTAGAATATGTTTTTATTTGTGCATTACAAATGGTTACCGTAATCATAGAAAACACGATTCATATACTCATCAAATGGCCATGGTTTCTTAAAATATTGGATATTGACACTGATGAAAGGGAGCAGTTCGTTTTGTTGTACATGTACATAATATCACTGTAATATCACTAATGATAATACACTGTCAGTGATATATCACTTGAGAAGCAGTGTATCCTAACATATCATATTTAAGGAATTGCTGTGTTATTATTGGAGAGCAAATTATGGAATGTGGATAGACTGATGAATAGTACAAAAATGTACATAGTTTAGGAATAAGCTTACAAAATGGGGTTCAAAAACAAAATGTCTAAAAATTAAAAAATTGTTTTAACACAAATTAATAGGAAATAATCGATTTAATACCGGTACTTTAAAATTGGCCTACCGTACCAGCTATCAAATGATGGGCAATGGGTTTCAAACCGGAATTGGGCGATTCCTTAGAGTTTAAAAGACAAGGTGTATTAAAATTGTCATCGGGACTACTCTATAAGCTTATCTCTTTAACTTATTTACTCTACTGGTACCAAGATTTAACTGAGACATTGAAGGCTATCTATAATAAGCTTATTAGTAAGAGTTCTATTCATTAGATTAATATAGTACATAATCATATATGAATTCATCTTTTAATTTTTACATCTTTGTAACATTTGTCTTAAGTGACAAGAAAATGTTTTGCATTAATTGTGTTTTCTTTGAAACCAACATTATCATACCGGTACTCATTTATATTATATAGTCATTCAACAATATATATATTATATATGTCAATCAAGGCCAAAATTACCTGATTGATATAATTTATATCAAATTCTTTTGTATAAATTTCATTATTATTATACATTACAATTATGTAGATGTGTAAAATATAATATGAATAGCCTCTAGCCATTCCAAGGTCATATAGCCATAGGCACTCTTAATTTCATCAGTGATTCTCTGTTCAAATGGAATGATATCCATCAACTCATTTGCTGGAATAACAATATAATCAAGATAATTTAGCACCAAAATAATGTCCTGATTAGACTGAAAACGTAATAATCGAAAGATTATACTTACCATAAAAAAATATCTATAAACGAAGCAAAGCATACAGCGTGTGTGTGAAGAATACGGAATCTGGTTTTGAAAAACTACTGGGCTGAGGAGGAAGATACATGTAGGAAACGCACACCACAAGACTGACAAGGAAAATATAACCTCGAGGAATTTTCAGTGGTTCGGTTAAATATCCATTTTCTACATATCATATATTCGAATACCTTTGTGTTAATCACGGTACCTGTCGTTGACTGACCAGCAGTCTTTGAGAACAGTTTCTTATCTTTTGTGCCAAGAAAGATTACATTTCTCTGAATACTAATTAATGAGTTGTCGCCCCTTAATAATTCTGTATAAATCCACCTCGGCAGATCGAGTGTAAGTATTTACCCGGTGTGACAGTTTGAATTGACTCTCGGTGTGTGTTTGCTCCTGGGCACTTGCGCATGTCCGCAACTGTTGTTAGCCTTACCATCTATGACCTTACCAACGAAGCTATCTACTTCCTTTCGTTGCGAGATGGTTCCTGGTCAGGCCAGGCTTAAAATTGACAGTTCTGTCGCCCGTGATTTGTTTTGTACTTTTTAGTGATTAGTCATTACACTTTTTGATGTTTTCATAATGAACTATTTTGTAAATTGAATATTGGCCTTTCTCTGTATCATTATTATTTTAATTTTGTACCTCTTATTAAAATTGTTACCAATTCAAAATATAGCCTATCTGTTTTATTACTCATTATCATTAGCGGTTTTAGGTCACGTGTCTTTAGCGTGAAATCGGACAGCCAGTGACTGAAATATACTAATATAGCCCACTTCAATCTACGATTCTGAATTACTATTTTAATAAAATGTATTAGGCCTACTATAGCAATTATGTTGTAATAGTTTAATATCAATATCAATATCTACACAGATTCGAAATGTAAGCGAATTTACCGTTTATACGAGAGACGCTCGTGGGTAAATATCGCTCTGACATCAAGCGATCGGAGATTTTCATCAACGCGAATTGAAACGGCTCACTTTATTGGTGAACCCGCACCTTAGTCAATTTGTTTATGTCTACTTTTTTCGAAAGCAAAAAACTCCTGATATAGTAATACTGTAAAATTTAATATTGACAGGTAATAGTTGACCGTAAGAAAATCTTAGGGGAAATCCTATCATAAGGAGTCAATGCACACCGTGTCCATAACAGTGTGAGCTGGCTACTACAACTGCGCATCAACTAATTGGTAATCACACACCATGCAGGAACCTTCTCACACTGTCACACCGGTTATCCAGTGCGTTAAAGGGCGTATGGCTCTATTTTTGGAATCTTTAAAAAGACGAAAATGGTTCTAAAAGCACATCTACGAATGTCTGTATGTAAAGTGATTTATATTAAATTTTTGAAAACAAATATTGTAATTTCTAATCAATTATGTTGGGAGAAATACGTGAACAGTTCAAACTTAACGGCAGTCGTTTACGCCTCGCCCTTCTTAGTTTAGTTTAAACAATTTTTTTTTTCTCAGTAAACTGAATTGATTTGAAAAACTGGCAAAGGCCTGTAAGTTCTCTCCAAGCATAATTATACAATAGTTAAATCTTATGTTTAAACTAAACAATGGTGGACATATTATATTAGCCTAATGATAGAAATTAAGTCCATGTTTTAATTTAATATTAATTTGTGTTGTTTGTGAATTAGCCTTTACTAATTATTTCAACATTCTCTTATATGTTTTTTTTAAAATTAAAGTTTGTTCATCACAAAATGGCACCCGAAACCATAGAATATTTGGATCCTATATTTTCATGGCAAGATAACAACATCAATATTGATTGAAATTGACCAATATTGAATTCAAAGTCGCGTTTTTAATTTCCAATATTATAGAAAATATCGAGTTAGAGATTTACCCCCTTTAAACCGGGCTCGTAGCCATGGGGGGGGGGGCATAAAGAATAATTCTATATAGCCCCCCCCCCCCCCAATATTTTGCCAACATTAATTATATCTTAGGAGTGTTCTTAGCCCCCCCCCTCCCAAGTTTATAAGCTGGCCACGGACCCGCTTTAAACATACCTGGAGGGAATGGATGCGAGCCAATGAAAATACGTACGAGGTAGGCCTATCGAACACGGGACCTTTCGGTTAGCGAACCAACCGACATCTTTTAAGCTGCTTCCAATTGTTTAATTTCAAATAAAAATTGTAAATTTGTTCATTTGTTCTTGTTTGGTTAGGTAGACGGAAATCTATACATTATTTAATCTGTCTTCAGAGCCTGCTCCCTCGACACCCCCAGTGGTTTCATCCCGTTCTACACTGGGAGACTGGGGATAACGAGGATGCGTCGCAGTGGACGCTTACGGCTGGCCCCCGGATCCATTCACTTGATTTGATAATTGTTTGGTTTTTGCAATGTCTATTTTCTGTCTTGTCCGCAGGTTTATCTTGTAGATTTTTTGTTTTGCGTGTAGTGCAGTCCTCCTGCATTTACTATATCTGTCCACAATGCCGTCAAGAAGCTAAAACGCCACGTAGCGGAAAGTTGTATTATACACATGACATTGTGCTCTGTGGTGTTACTCAGAGGAGTTAAAAACCGAAGTGTTCCGACTAATTTGATGTTGCCCATAGTGACGTAAGGCAAGTGTTGATAGTCAATGCTAATCATCTGGGACTGGAAGAGATGGATAAGAATGGTATTAATATTGTGAATATGATTGATGTTTTGTAGACTTCAAAACTGGGTATGTTATATTTAATCTCAAGGCTTAATTGATTGGCATGACTATATCAGAGCGGGCTAGATCTAGTTTAGTATACACAAAAAATAAAAAAAGAAAGGTAAAAAAAAGGATGGGGAAGATGACATTTATTTATTTAGATTAAAGACGTTTCAGTTTGGTGTCACCGTTAGTGGCGTTACTGTGTCTGTCATGCCTTTTAATTTTTTAAAAATGGTTTATTTTTAGTTTAGTAAGTCAAAATAATTACGGATGTTGGTCCCCAGTGGTCAGTTTGTTTATAATAAATTATTTTAACAAATTCGTATCGACTATGGACGTATGGTCATGGATAATTACTATTATTATATTAAATTTAAAGGAATTACATAGTACCGTAGTACACTAGTACCAATACAGTAGCCTACCAGTACTACTACTGTAGTTCAACTCTAAACGTCGGTCTCATTACATTCACCCTGAACGTTCAGTGATTGTCCCATTCAATCAACGTCGAAAAAGAATTGGAGAACAGTCAATTTTGCTGGACAACTTTTCACTGCTAACCGACGGGGTGTCAATCCGTGTGAAAGCCTGTACAATGTAACGCCTGTACATCGTGTTTCGTCTTGTATGACCGACAATCTTGAATATGGACGTTGACCTGCAGTTAGAGTACTTAGAGTGCCATGGCGGGGAAATGTACCTTGATGGGAGGGGACGTAGTTTTAACAGCGGTTGTGTCGCTCATACTGTTTCTAGCGAAGTAAGCAAGGTCTTATTTTCTCACTAAGATGTTCGTTTACATTGTACAGGCGCCCCCATGGATTGACATCCATTCGTTTGGCAGTGAAAAGTTGCCCAGTAAAATTGACTGGGGTTTTAATTATTTTCGACATCGATTGAATGGGACGGTCCCTGAACGCTCAGGGTGAGTGTAATGAGACCGACGTTCAGAGTTGAACTACTACTACTGTAGTTCCTTTAGGAACTATTTCTGAGTCTGATCATATTTTTGATGGTGTCACATTTCCTGTTTTAAATGTAAAAGTTCAAGGTTCATTTTTATTTCAGTGAGTGAAAATAATATATTATTTATAGGCCTACAAAACTTTCCAGTGCCTGTGAGTGGTCAGTTTGTTTATAATGAATTATTTTGACAAATTCCCATTGTTGACTCTCAGATGTCATGATTATTAAAGGGATTACATTTTTAGTGATTCCTTTAGGAATTGTCTCTGATCCAGGGGTGGATTGGTGCCGGGAACCGGCCCAGGCTTCCTGTGTCCCCTTTTACTGACCACAGAGCCTGGATTGAGGGTCTTGGGACTCTCCCCCATGGAAAATTTTTAAAAATGAACCCCAAATATGCGATTTGGTGGCATATCTGATTATAATCTCTGTCAAATAATATCTCATAAATCGATTAATTAAAGTTACATTCAAGAGCTAAATCTGCCTATCGAAGATCTTAGTTTAGGCTTCAGATGTTATAGAAATTATTAATTAGGTCTTCATTTAGACAACAAGCCAAAAATCAACTCTGTAGACCCACGGATGGCTAGGCTACAGCTTGGATTTTAATAGGAATTCATGCTGACTAATTAAATCAAATATGGCGCCTCAAGCTCCGTTAGTTCACCGTTATGTTGACGTCATTATCCGGAAACTGTCCATAAAAGGCAGTGCTGATCAAGGCTATTTCTGCGTCATCAGATACCGTTTTAACATGGCATTTAAGATGCATTTTGCCTCCATTTCTAGTCAAATATTATAACGCTGATAACTCAGTTCAGAATAAAGTAATTTGACTGAAAATTTTAATATATTCGTCTTTCATCATCTATTTTTGAACTGTCATAGCAAGAATGGCTAACTCTTTAGAAAAACATCCCATAATGTAACTTTAAGGCCAAACCTCAACCTATTTTCAATTTTTGAGTCACTATCGAATTTGTGCAATACTCTAGTAAGCTGTTAGTTCCTTCTGTTTCGAGTAAATGAAAGTATAAAGTCTGAGACAATACTTTGCCATACTCGAAAAGCCTCTGAAGACCAAGATGCCTGCATTGGTATACTGGGACTCAGGCCTTCACGTAAAAGGAAAGCGAACACTCTTGCTCTCCTAGATGCGCCTAGATGTCAGTGGAGGTGAGCTTCTAATAGCTCCGCTTAATGTCTAAAATGACTCGCCTCAAAGAAAATAATCAGGAAAAATATACCGGTAATGAAAAATATGTCAATATCGAAAATCAACTTGCTTATCCATTTGTCTGGTTATATTAAAGTGAACAGGCGCTTCGAATTACCCTATTTGTTAACGGAACCTCATTTGACCCAATTCTGGCCAGTTGGTTTCAAAATCGTTTAATATCTCGGGTCTTTATCACAAATTCTAATAAAGCTCTCCTCGAAGGATTCGGGGGAGCTTTCTCAGGAGAGCGATTTACCCTTTTTCCAATTTCAGGAGAGCTTTTTTTGACTCTCCAGGAATTTATTCACGTGAACGCCTGGGGACTGAGGTTCTTTCGACTGGTCAAGGCCGTATAACAGGTGGCCTTGACAGAGTGTGAGCGGACATGCATAGGCGTACGGGACACAATTCATTTTTGACCATTCCTGACATCCAAATTCTGTAATTTCATTTTTGAAAATAACCAGTTAATAAAAATGTCAAGGAATCTTTAACACCAGCCTCAGGAAATCGTCTCGCACTCATATTCAGCCAGCAGACCAGCTATCATCAAATTTTGCTGAGGCCATTTAAATTGATTTATTTTTTTGAGTTTCGATGATCCCCACAAACATGGTGCAGGATACTTAATAATTAGTAAATTTGCAGGCGACAGTGGCAGGTGAATCTGATGAAATTTTATAGTTAAAATTCGGAATCCCATGCAGGATTCCAAATTTCGGCCCTAAACCCAGCACACACTGCTCAGAAAGTCTAAATTATACCAGCCCATTACAGATTCCAGTGATAAGGTGGCGGCCTGTTAAAGCCACCGGCCACATACAACATGATATTCATAGCTCCATTGTCGGTCCAATACACCCCCACCCCTAGATAAAATTGATACAGTTGAAGGCTCCTTACGTTAGTTCAAATAGGCCCAAACACAAAAATTCTGTGTAGCAGTTGGGTTTCATCAAATCATATAATTATGCGGTATGGCTTCACTTTTATTTCAATGGGAATTGATTTATTATGTGTTAAGCCATTTGCAGTTACTGTTTTGGGTCAGTTTATGTATAAATTAAGGGAGCTATAGGCCAGTAACCTTTTTGTAGTCATTTGAATAAAAAACTTGCGCAAATGAACTCTGTAGGATGAACCACTACTGCACTGGAGTAAGGTGGAAGATGTCAGTAGTGGAACCATTTCTACCCCACCCCCATCCTCCATATAAAGTTTTTATCCATTTCTATAGCTCACAGTTTCAACATGAAAATACTGCTTGGCTCTCATCCCCACCTCTGGTCTAACTTCTAAGATTATTTTGGAATTCTTACCACCTATTTTTCAGTGATTCTTCTTTGTTTGCCAAAGGAACTACATTTGTAGTATATATAAAAATGTTACCATGCTGTCAGTGACATTTAAGTATGATGCTGGAATTTGGTTGATAAAGAGGATTAATGATGGTCCGATGATCTGTTTGAATATTGGTAGTTGGTAGATAAGTGGCATATTGGGAGAAATCGATATCAACCGATACATGACCATTATGCCGATACTTGATCATCATCCAAGTTTTTCTTTCAGATAAGTTGAACACTGTCAGTAGCTGTATTTTATACGCCCACCCAGGGTACATTTAAACATGGTCCTATATTGTTCGCTACTGTCAGTCAATATCCGATTGACTTGAAATTTGCACTCAATGACAATGAGACGAAAAATCCTATTGATTTTTAATGATTTCCTATGATTATGGCAATAGCTATTAAATATGCATTATTTATGCTAGAGCTAAATCTGCCTATTTCAGGTATTTTTTAGGCCTTAAATGTTATCTAATCTATTTTAATAAAATTGGACAATAATTATCTTATCTAGACCATAATGAACTCTTGATGTCAACGCCAGCCGTCGATATTGATTGGTGCTTTTTATTGCACTAACTTTAGTAATGATGATCGAGGCTAAGCAGAAATTTCAAACGCTTTATTCTCAGTTCATTACCTTTACATTATCTAGTTTTAATGCCCACATTAGAAATGTGGTCGTTTTACCGTCGTCCGTCGTTCACAATTTTTTGTGAACGCTCTAAAGGCTAAAGTTTATTCTAATTGACTTTAAATTTATACACAGTGGTAAAGGTCATGAGACGAAAAAGCCTATTGATTTTCAGCAACATCAGATAATTAATGCCAGAGTTATGGCCCTCGATTACTTTGAAATATCTTGTGAACGCTGTAGAGGCTAAAGTTAATATCCAATTGACTTTAAATTTATACACAGTGTTTAAAGTCATGAGACGAAGATGCCTATTGTTTTTCTTTGATTTCTGATAATTACTGCTAGAGTTATGGCTCTTGAGGGCTTTGAAAAATCTTGTGGACTATCATCATTAGCTTGAAATTAAACATCGCTGTAATCAAAACAATAATTCTAAATGCTGCTCTAAGAAGATACCATATAATAGTTCAAAAGTAGATAATGAAAAGGGAATATGTTGATAATTTCAGGCAGATTAATCTCTTGCATGTAAAAAAGTAAGGGCTAAATCAGTCTGTTGCTGTGATTTTTGCCCTCGCTTTTCCAAGAAAGCAGGGGACTATTAAAATGTGTCCGTCTGTGACACTGTAAGTAACTCTTCTTTTAAAGATACGTTCCTGTGTAGAAACTTGGTGATTTGATGATGTGTTTGGACTAAACACATTCATACTAATTAATTTAAATTAATCTATTAAAATTTTGCTTCAAATCCTTCTGTATACACTGTTTATACGAGGGAATACCCCTGCTATAAAAAATATATTAAGAGGTCATGTTTATGTCATCTGACTTAGCTGACATACTACCTAGCGACGGGTGCAAAGTCAGAGGAGAATTTATTGCATACATAAGACAGTGTTGTCTTTAATTAATCACCATCCATATATCATAAGTATCGAAGTCTTATTAAATTCTTGGATTATCCACTGCCCACGTCTTTTTCCATGATTTTTTTCGCAGAAAGAAAAGGGAAACCCTTATATTTTTATTGTCCTATGTCAGGGAATCCAGTATTTTTCTAGTAAGATTTGATATTTCTTTTTTCTATATATATACCAAAATTGCCATACTTTTATTGGATAAAATCAGTAGATAAATACTTTTCCGGGAGCGTATCTTATATTGAGCTAGAATGTTCAAACTAGGTGTAGGTGTTTATTAGGTCAATGCCTTAATGGAGTTCCAATATACTGAGAGAGAGAGAGAGAGAGAGAGAGACTCAACACAACTAGGTCATTTCGGGACTAACATATGGTTTTAATTTTATTTCAATAATTCGCTTGCGCGTAGGGGTCTTTAACAGTCGGAGGGAACCGGGGTGTCTGGAGGAATCTCACCAGGTTGAGAAGGAACATACGCTCACAGCAGGGCTCGATACCACAGCCACAAGCCAGAGGTGGCCGGCTAGCTACATGTACAGGTCAAAGAGCAGCAAGCACTCTAGACCACTAGGCCATCCCAACCCCCTTTATATTAAGGGTAATTAGAGATAAGCAATTTGGTTGATTAATTGTTTGGGACACCGCTGCCTTATCGTTCTGATGGCATGAAAAACCAAGGTCCTGTGTACACATTGGCATGCACGTAAAAGATCCCTTGGCAGTTGGAATTAAGTGAGAGTGATGAAACTTACTGTATAATTTCTTTACATCAATACCTTGACTAAAATGAGGGGGCGGATATGTGAAAGGGGCATAGACAACGTCAAATATAGAACTTTTTACTGACAATACCATAATTTTATATATCAATTGAAGATCCAATCGAATGTGCGGGTGTTTTAAATTCAGATATTGAGAGAGTAACTGAATGGTCAAAGAAATAGTTAGTATCTTTTAACCCCCTCTATATGGAAACTCTCACTATTTCAGTTTAGACACGGCACAATTTACCTCAATTTTTTATGGGGTCAGTCTTTTCTTCCAGACTAACGGCAAATGGAATATGCATGTAAATTCAATCAGTCAAAATGTGTCTACTATTTTCTTTCATTGAAATACCGATTTAAACAGAAAATCATTAAAAACTATCTATACCTCTTTTATACTGCTACATTTTGATCATGGGGATATTATTATATGGGAGAATGCACAGTTCAATTGTCCAATCAATTTCTACACCTTCACCATGACCCACTCCGCACTATCTGCGGGACTGTAGTAAAAGGAACCAGCCATTCTGTTCTCTATAGTGATACATGTTTCATTACCATACGTGTAAGAAACGGACGACATAACTTAATTTTGATGTACAAAGTTTTAAGTAATATAACCCCAGAATATCTCTGTGCTCATATTCCAACTAGAACTATTTCCTGTTATCTTCGTAATAACAATATTTCTGAATTCTATCTCATAGAAATTACAAATTGATTTTAATTGGATTAGGTTGTTTTTTTTTTGGTTATTATTAGTCTTTTATTTTCCCTAGACAAATAAGAGACATCGAATGTGGTTTTCACCAATTAGTAGCTGTTTATATGTCTCAACTTTTTTAGGGGGATATTCACTCTTTAAAGAAAATTATTCATTGCTTTATCATGGTTAAACGGTTGATTCAGAAGTTCTGGACAGATTGTCCATCCCGATATATAATAATAATAATCTCATATTGCGCTAAACTCTAGAACAAAGTGTCTGCTCAAAGCTAAGTTCATCTGTATGAAGTATCAAACAGATATGTCTCTGAACCTGATTACAAGGTTGTTAGTGATGGGTCAGATTTGAGAGATACGGGTAGTGAATTCCACTTAATTGCAGCTGCAACATGCAAGGGCTTGAATCCAAATGATTTCAATTTCCATGTAGGCACAACTAAGTTAAGACTAAGATCTAAGATTTCTTGCTGGTTGGTAAAGTCTGAAAATATCACTCAAGTATGCTGGACCAAATCCATTTAACCAATGATACACAATTCTTTCAACGATACGGAGCCAATGAAGGGATTTTAATGCAGGGGGTTATACTGGATTTAAAGGGATTTTTTGTGACTAGTTGAGCCGCTGAATTTTTAATTTTGTGCAGCCTTTGTAATAATTCTCTTGAGACGCCGAGGAGGAGACTGTTACAATAGTCTAGTCGTGACAAAAAAAGTGAGCAAGTGTAGCTGTGGCTTCATTTGTGAGAAGATGACGAATACTACTAAATTTCTTAATATGATAGTAGCATGTTTTAGTAAGATGGTTCACATGACTAATCATGCTGTTGTTACTATCTAAATAAACTCCCAAGATTTTTTACTTTGAGTTTGATCAAAGAATTTCCTACTTGAATGTTATCTTATTTTATTTTTGAAATTCTTTATGGGGGCCCAATTAGAATAATTTCTGTTGTATCATCATTTAGTTTGTGATTTTATACTTGAGATACATGTTTCAATGTTCATAAGAAGATTATTGGATTGATTTGTTGCGGAAAAACTATCAAGTAATTGGGTATCATCGGCATACATATGATGAGAAATACTTAAGTTTGTTATAGTCTGTCCAAGTTGACTAGTATAGAGGGGAAATAAGATGGGGCTCAAAACAGAACCTTGCGGGACACCACATTGTAAGGTCACTGATGTTGAATAACTGTTTTTTTCACAATGACTGATTGACTTCTGTCTAGGAAATATGATGAAAACCACTTCAGCACAGTACCATTTATTCCAAATTCGTCATGGAGACAGTAAAATCAATACAGTTGGATCAAGCGTGTCGACCGCAGCAGAAAGATTAAGTTAAACCAAAAATCAACACAACTTGAAAAACTTCAACTCGACGCTTTGCGTACTATAACCGGTCTTCCACGTGGTACCTCTCATAACATACTTTATACTGAAACCGGAATCTGCCAGCTTCAATTAAGACGCTATCAACATAAAATGATACTTTTCTACCAAATTTTACTTGGGCTAGTTCCTAAATATCTAACCGATATAGTTCCATCTCTTGTCTCCGCTAACCAACCCTACCATCTTCGAAACTCAAACAAAATTAAGCTAATAAACTGTAGAACATTACTTTACCAGAATTCTTTCTTTCCATCTTCTGTTAAACAGTGGAATGATCTAAGTCTTCCAATAAAACATTCGAAAACTATTTCTGAATTCAAAACTAAATTAAAATCAAGCATGCACGTAATCAAAACTAATGCCCACTACTATATAGGCAGGCCTCAACATATCGGGGATGCATCGAAACCTATGTGTAAGTTCCATGTAAACCAAGGCTCATAACCTACACAGGTTACGATATTATATGGACATTTTTTGACCTTTTTTATAATTCAGTTGTGAGGTGCAAAATAATATGATGTATTGTCCTTAAAATTTAATATCATAATAAGTTATAAGTTGTCCCCGAGTGATGAAGTTATTTATAGATTAGCAATAGCAGACCACGTGTATTTAGGAACGTCTTCATTGTCGTTATATATATATATCGTTGTTATAAAACCTTTTAACATCTCATGTTCTTCGCTAACTTGCTTCATCTATCAACGATTATGTTACCAGTAGGCGATTTATGATAATTAACTTGAAATATGACTGAAAAGTTATTTAATTATATCGACTTTCGCTTCATAATTCTTCGAGGTGTAAACTGTAAACAGAGGCTGTTCCGTAGCCTCTCTCGTTATCATACAATTTCAACCAGTCAGCAAGCTCGCTTGCTCAGATTTCATACCGGTATTGATATATATATGAAACAGTCAAAAACACGTAAATAATGATGTTGACGACGATTTTCGGAAATTAGTTTCACGACAGCATAGATCATGTACAGTTCTATGATGACAGTGTTCATTAAGTACAAATTATCAATTATTAGAACTACCAAAATATCAGGTCGCCACACGGGCTAATTGATTTTGAATTTCATTCGCCCGTAGTGGCCGTACCGACTTTCACTCGCCATGGCATGGGCGAGCGTTAGTTTCTATCCCTGTGTGAACTCTGTTCCAATTTGTTTTATTGAACTTCCGTTTGGATCTATAAATCCAGAGCCATTCTCCACGCAAGTCTTGCTATCCAGCATTCGACTCTGCCGTTGGCTCGCGTACTATTAGGTTTGACCCAGAGGTCATTGATCACGTGATTTACTACTTGGTCAAAAATGGCGCCTGTCAGCGAAATGTTTGGCGTTATATAAACATTTTATAATTTTTTTAAAGAATTCGAAATGTTTATCCCGCAAAGTGATTTTTCTATTATATTTCAAACATATATCGAGAATTCTTTGATTTGGATTAACTAGACATTTCTAAATTAATTCTGACCATTTCACCCGTAATCTTACGCAAAAGAGTTACCTGTAATATCTGTATATACATTGTTATTTTGAAATTGTGACCTCATTTCTATTTCAATATGGTAATAGTATTAAATATATTATCATTTATTTGTTTAAAATCGTATTGTTTATCATTGTCCATCTTCACCAAGAATCTTGGTGGCGTAGTTAATTGAGCCGACAGCAGAGATTAGTGTGGACTGCAAGGGAAAGACAACTCTGTTTGGGAGATTGATCAAGAACGTGCAGAACTCTTCGATAGAGCGAGCCAGAGATTTCTCTCCACAAAAATAAGATGGATGCCTCCTAGTTTTAAGTAATTTGCTATTTTTTGAATTTCCATTTCTCGGGAACGAGCGCCCGTTCCCGCCAAACTGAATCGTTGTGACCGCCGCCTAACCTACACGTCCGTTCGCGATTATGTCGAGCCCTGATAGGTGAAAGACACCTACAGATATTACATTGCAAACTTCGAAACTCAAAGAGCGATTTAAACCCTCACAAGTGTTTGATGCACATATCGGAAAATCCCTCTTGTTTATGTGTTTAAGGTGTCGAAGACTGTGAACATTATTTCCTAAACTGTCCACTTTACAACTCTCAACGAAAAATAACAATAAATAAATTAGATTTTCAACATAAAAACATACAAACAATACTATCTGGAAACACAGCTATTTCTTTTGAGGACAACTCCTTCATTGTTAAAATCGTGCATGACTTTATCAAATTAACCAAACAATTTAAAACAACCCTCCTCTCCTAAAGCAGGCGCATTCATAAAACTTGGCGAACTAATATGGGGCCTTGGCATCGACTTCATCTTTGTTTTATTGTATATCTACCGCTATAATCTACGTGTATTCTAAGGGATCGTTACCTTCACCTTTTGCACCCTGTAAAAAATGTAAATCCAGTCGTCTTACTTTTCAATGATGATCATTTATTGAAGCGATTTTACATAAGCCATGCAGCAATGCTTGTTATTGTATCCATATATAGTATGTTGTATATATCTGACTCACTAATGAAATGAAATATTGTTTAAACCAAGTCGTTGTTTGACTGTTTTCTCTAGAATTTTGGACAAAAACGATAAGTTTGAAACAGGCCTGGTTATTTTCTTCAAATGTACTTTTGATATAAGTCAAAAAGAAACCAAAAAAAACCCCCAACTGATCACTGAAGTGAGGAAGAAACCTATTATAGACCTATTGTAACATGTATTGTCAATTGGAATTTTGATAATTTATGTACTTACAAGAGGTGAGAGATTATGATGTCAATAATGTGTAAACTATTATCATAATTATCAGCTATTAATATTATATAATGGTTGGTTATCTACAGTCATTGTAATCATTAATGTACCAGTTTTCTTACAACTTCTGTGATTTATAGTTGATGGGCAGAAATAGTAAAGGTCATGCTCTCAAACCTCAGGCTTGTCTTTCTAATGGTATTATTAATGTATAGGTTGTATTCTATCTATGTAGAAATTAGTTCAAGTTTCCTGTCGGAAAGAGAATCTTAAGAAGATGAAAATAATAAATATTTGACTTAAAATCAAATAAATGATAGATTTGATACAGTGAGGTAAATAAATATCATTCAGGACTTATTTTACATAACAGTTATTGATTGCTAACTGCCTGGATTATGGATCATGATTGTTCGAAAAAATTTGCATTTTTAGCTTGTACATGTAGATTCTCTAGAGTACATAATTTTGTTACCGATTTTAAAAAATGTTTAAATATATCACTATTCCACCATAATGAAGGTTGAATTAGAATTTAGGGAAAATTGAATAGGAAACTGTCGAACAAAATGACTGCTCTTAGTATGCAAATTGTGCAAAACTATGTAATACCAAGATTGTGGAGCCGCTATTAGAGGTCACAATTTTTATCAGATTTTAATGAAACTTGAAACATATCTTTAAATCCCAAAGATCTCAGTCCCTTTTGATATTTGCGCATTTCAGACTGTAACTTTCTGGATTATTGCCCCTGATTGTACAAAAAAAACATCGCCTTTGTTTTTAGTTGATTCTCTATCCATCTCTTGTAAAATGTGTGTGTATCCTGCCAGACAGCCACTGGTTTTTCTCAGCATAAGCAGTATGATATACAATTTTGATTGGTTGAAACTTGTACTTGTACCATGACTAGTTCAATGATGAACATTTTGAAACTTGGTGTAGCTCTTTATTAGGTAAATGCCTCGACTAAGTGTAATGAACTATTGAAATAACATAATATCATATTTTGAGTACCAAACTGAATGTGACCAGTCACTTAGTACGGATGTAGGTAATAATCCATCCCCCATTTTGGAATGCAGATAAAAATCCTGACTTAAGTCTAAAATAATTTTTTTCCCAAAAAATTTAAAAAGAATTATCACCAGTGGGAGTTTTACTAAGGGGATTTTTACAGGAGGGATTATTACCATTGCTTAGTACAGCTCATTTCTGTTACTTTGTACAGCCCGTTTTCATAAGCCTGGTTAGTGTAAAAAATGATTTTAGGGGCCTATATCCCTTTCAATTAACCTTGTACATAATTGGAATCGTAGAGAATCAATTCGACTATAATACTGGTAAGTTGAAAATGATGTTAAAACACCACTAATAAAATTTGAAATAATACTTGCAAAATTGACATTATTTTTTGTCTTCAAAAAGTTTGATGGGGCTAAAGATCTATTATTCCTTGGTCAATGCTGTTGACTTGTGTTGTAAATTTATTTTTTTTAGAATGATTTGATTATGCTAGTATTGTTTGAAGAATCACTAATTGATTTTGTTTTGTCCTTATTAAAGTACGGTAGACTGAAATAAAAATGATATGTACTTTTAAATAGGAACAATCAAGAATTATACAAACATTGTGTTTCAAGACATGAAATTAATTTGTTATTATAAAGTACAATTTCATTATACAAATACCCTATGTTAAAAGAAATTGTATATTTTCATAAAGAAAAAAAGGCAATTACAAATTTAACGATAATATTTACAATGATCACGAAACAAGCTCTTAAGATTGAAATAAAAAACAATAATTTTGAATAATTGTATCCATGAGTTTTTGTGGTATTTTATGATCTAGACATATAAACAATGGATCTTTTATGTACTTGTTGTATTAGCAATTATTTCAAACTTTTTATACGCCCACATTTTCATGTGGACGTATTATGTCGTCGCCCCTGTCCGTCCGTCCACAATTGTTTGTGGACTCTCTACAGGTCACAATTCTTGTCCGATTTTAACGAAACTTAAAATATAGGTTTATCCCCAAAAGATCTCGGCTGCTTTCGATATTGGCATGTATCGGATCAAAACTTCATGGATTATGGCCCCTGATTGTACGAAAAATCACGTTTTTAGCTTGTGGACCCTATAGAGGTCACAATTTTGAACCGATTTTGATGAAACTTGACATGCATGTTTAAAACCCAAAGATCTTGGTTCCTTTCGATATTTGCACCTATCGTAACGTAATTTTTAGAATTATGGCCCCTGATTGTCCGAAAATTCACCTATTTTAGCTCGTGTTACCTCTGGAAGTTACAATTATTATCCGGTTCAAAAAACCGTTCGATTATATCACCGTTACACCCTAAGAAAGGTTGAGTTCAAATTTCGGAAAAATCGGACTAAAATTACTCTACAAAATGGCCGCCGTTCGTACGCAAATACTGTTAAAAATGGTATATCAAGGTTGTGGACCCTGTAGAGATCACAATTTTAATTCGATTTTGATGAAACTTGAAATGCATGGTTATAACCCAAAGATCTTGGTTCCTTTCGATATTTGCGCATATCGGATCGTAACTTCCTGAATTATGGCCCCTGATTATACGCAAAATCGTCTTGGTAAAGCCTGTGGTCCCTCTGGAGGTCACAATTATTATCTGATTTAAAAAATCGTTTGATTATATCACCGTTACACCCTAAGGAATGTTGAGTTCGAATTTCATTTCAGGAAAATTCGGAACAAAATTGCCATACAAAATGGCTGCCGTTTGTACGCGAATACTGTTCCTTTCGTTATTTTCACATATCAGATCATAACTTCCTGAATTATGGCCCCTGATTGTCCGAAAAATCGCCTATGGTCCCTCTGGAGGTCACGATTATTATCCGATTTAAAAAACTTGACTCTATCACCGTTACACCATACGGAAGGTTGAGTTTGAATTTCAGGGAAATCGGACCATAATTGCCAGACAAAATGGCCACCGTTTGTACGCTAATAGTATTAAAATATGGTATATCAAGGTTGTGGACCCAGTATAGGTCACAATTTTAATTCGATTTTGATGAAACTTGAAATGCATGTTTATAACCTAAAGATCGTGATTCTTTTCGATATTTGCGCATATCAAATTGTAATTTAATGAATGATGGCCTTTGATTGTAGGAAAAATCACTTTCGATTTTGTTTGTTCTCTAACCATCTCTCGAAAATGTGGGCGTATCCTGCCTGGCAGTGCCAGCTTACTATCTTTTTTAGTATGCATTACTGTTAATAAGTGTTATTCAGAATAATTTAGGGAGTAGAAATCATCAAACTGAACATCATTCAAGACAATACTATTATCATAGACTATTTAATTAATTGGTAATCAATGTTATTGTCAATGATAACAATATAACAAGGTGGTAATTATATGATATCAGACCCCAATCTCGATGGTTAAGTAGCAATTAGATTTGCCATTAGGTGTGTGGTTTAAAAAATGTATGATCTCATTAATTTCAAATATGGATCTCTTGGTTTGCATAGATTTCATGTCAGCTGGTTCATACTTCATATACAGGATGAGAAAATAAGATATTAGTTTATGATGAGAAAATAAGATATTAGTTTATGATGAGAAAATAAGATATATCGGTTTTAGTATTTATGCCCTTGAAAAGTAATTAAAATTTTACCAGATGAATTTTCCATAAAGTAGAAGTTATAACTTTTACAGAAAGAATTGAGTGTCTGTAATGAGCTTGCTGAGATTGGATATTATTGAATAATTGATCATTATAGTTTATATGATTGCCAACAATTAATGGCTAGAAATTGATTCTACTTTTACATGTTAAAAAAGAATACTAACGCAAAATGTTGTTTTAATATGAAAAATAAGTTAATATTAGAATTTTTGGCCCAGTGCAATTTTAAAAGTCACCCTGAATATTTTTACAAAGAAAAAATATACCAAAAAACACCCAATTGACATGCATAGCCTTGTTTTGATTTTTTCTGTGAATGCCGTCATAGGCGATCGACATTGTGAATTTCTCTATAGAAGGTTATTGAAACTGAGCATGGCATGCCATCAATTTGACTAATTGGATTCATAAACATAGTCAATGGCTTTGCTTGGGCATATACTAATAGCACCAACAATAAATCAGGAAGCGTGTCATTTTTTAAAAGTTTCCCAAGTGAGACAACATGCAGAAAGGTCTGGACTCGGCGTTCAACGAGGCAATGTCAACAAAACACGCTTCTCTTTCAGTTTCAAATTCTCATTAGAAGAGATTCGAGTTATATCTGCTTTTGAACGTGACCAGTGTAACTATAACAATATCTAGCAATATAGAAATATCTATAATTTTAAACATAGCAACGAAATGTAAACAACATAGCTAGACTAGTAGCCTAAATACTAATGTTATATCCCCCTTGTTGAAACCCAACTGCTACACAAAATTTCAACTGGCACTCTAGCAGGTGTCATGGAGGCTTGCGTAATACGTCATTACAAGAAACATCGCTATGTTACTAGTTTAGTGGTCCAGTCTTCACTATTTGTTATAGAATTTCTTATTCCAATACAAACTTTAATGATATCATATTATGTCTTGACAATTGTGTGTTTGAGTCAGTTTGAACTTTCGTAAGGATGTCTTAGACTGCATCAAGTCTTGTAACAAATCATGAAGATGTGTAGGCATATTGATTTTTCAACATATTTTGGATGATAAATGTAACAAAACCTTTTGGGATGTTTTTTTTTAAAATTTCATTAGTACTTTATACTTTATAGTCTGTTGGATTATATTTGTCTTCTGCTAGCGTGTAATTATCAATAAATTTGTAAGCTTGTTTGTACAATCTTTGCTATACTGATGGGGGGGTTGGGATGGCCTAGTGGTCTAGAGTGCCCCGCTTCGACCTCTAGCTGGCCGGCCACCTCTGGCTTGCGGCTGTGGTTTCGAGCCCTGGTGTAAGCGTATGTGGCATGGAGATAGGGGCGCCTTCTCAACCTCTTGGGTTTCCTCCATGCACTCCGGTTTCCTCCCACTGCTAAAGACCCCTACGCACATTGAAATAAAATTAAACCATATGTTGGTCCCGAAATTACCTTGTTGTGTTGAGTGGACGTTAAACCCCATTTCTCTCTCTCTCTTTCGCTAAACTGATAGAAAGATTTGAATGAGTGTACGATACGAGCAATGTGGTGCTCGTTTTTAATCTTGATTATATTATTTATGCAATTAGTTAGGCAGAGATAGTAAAAATGCTTAGATAGGAAGTAAAGTAGTCTTTGGTGGTTTTTAATGCAATGCGGCTTGAATCATGAACAGTTTTAAATTATATAGTCAAGAGTGATGTAAGTTATTCCAACAGCCTAGCAACAATGTTTGTATTCTACTAAAAACGTATTGATCTCTTGTCTGTCTAATGTGAAAAATGCAAATCAAACAGCCAAGTCAGTATGATGATATATCAGGCGATCTTTCTGCACTAATAATAGACTTTATAATTATACCTGGGTTATTTTATAAGTAATTGTGTTAATTATCTTAATGTAATTATGAAAAACCTGGCCTCGAAGAATATCTCGGACATCTGTGGTAAACTTATCGTTGTTTTAAGATATTATTTGTGGTTTTGTCATTGTTGTTATTGTTGTGGCATTTAAACCATGTTCTTTTGTTGCAAAGTTTATAATGATTTTGGGTAACATACTATTTATTATGGTAGACAATTCCTACCTTTCTTTATTTTTCTAATATATTTGTTAGAGTTTAGGAATAGTCATTTGTTAGGTTGTCATCATTGAGAAATAATCCATTTGGAAAATATTTGGATTAAATTTAAAAGAACAGGATTACGACTAGGTGTCATTAGTATAGCTTAAATGTGTTACACAGTTGAAGACATCTTTTATCAAGGCATAAAATTGGTAGACAGTAGTTTTACATGTGACCAAACTTTATTTGACATTGTGATCAACAATTGTTTTTCCAATATAAAAGAAGCATTTAAATAATGTATGTGAATGTAGCTTCAGTCTTATTCCTTGTTTAAAGGGAAGGGCAAGGTAAAGCATGTCATTCTGAAGTGTTCCTAATTTAATTGACAAAGAAAAGAAATGATCTCCTCGGAGGTTAGGAAGACAGAATTTTAATATAACTTGGAGTATGTTTTCTTTGTTTTTAAAGTAGTTTTATATAGAAGTTACCTCCTGTTTGACAATGGAACTACTTGCATTTGAAAGCAGCTGATACTTCTTTGGTCTTTAAGGAGAGCTGCTGGGGGTGTCAGGATTTTTGGGGTGGTTTCCCCTTGTCAGTAGCACAGGATGAAGGTGGCTGTCTGGTCTTTTGGATGGGACAAGAAAGAATTGTTGCATACCCTTGACACCTGGAATTTGTTGGAATTTTCCCTCATACCGCATTGAATGGTGTATGCTCATCTTAATTAGCCCTGCAGTCAGTGCAGAAAAGTAGTACGTTAAAATCTCTTTAATTTATTTACATGTACTTAAAGGGACAATAACTCTCTTGCTGGCTTGACAGGTTCCGGAAAAAATAATTAGCCTAAATCTAACTACTAGATGTTTAAGTGTCCTCCCTGTTGTGTAAATTATCCATTATAACCTATCTTACTTGTCCAGAGGTTTCGAAAATATGTTTAAATCCATGTTGCATTTAAAAGTGCTTACGTTGTTATATATGGGACTGTAAATGGATATCTGACAATTTAATGTTTTCCTTTGGAGTTCGTCACTTCCAATTCATGGAACCTTTATTACTCAGCTATCGTAGCAATGATCTGTGTTAAAATTATATTAAGAACGTGTTTAACCAGTTCTATCACATATGTGATAATGACTGACCCCAATATTGTCCTTTAAGGCTTAAGCCCTCTATATTGTGTCACTGAATTGTCTGAGTTTTGGTTTAAAAATAATTTCAAATAATGACTATTTCTGTATAATTTCAGGTTATCATCAAGAGTTTTTAGTATGAGCAGGAATATCATGGAGGAAATTCATTGATATATCAATCAGTATAAACTGAGACCCCACCTTTTCCTTTATCATATCTCTCCAGTCATAGTAAATAGTTCATAAGATGAAAGATACTCCTAATAATGAAGAAAATGTGCAGCAAAAAAGTAATGATGTAAATAAAGAAAGTACCAAAAGTCAGTTGGTAGTCAGTGAAAACGGCAATACAGCACCATGTAGTTCAGACAGTCAACCCGAGGTCAAGTTAACACCTTTAGAAAGGTTGAACCATGACCTCAACAATGATGCAAAATGTACCAAAGAAATAACTTTAGGAAAACGTATCGGCTTTTATCGAATACGAGGAGAGTTAGGAAGTGGAAACTTCTCCCAAGTAAAAATGGGTATTCATGCTTTGACACGAGGTAAGTTACCTGTATCATTGATTAATTTTTTCTCATTGTAATTTAATCTTGTAAAATTAATTTCTAACTTAATTTTGTACTTGATTGAGCCAATCCTCAAGACTAGAGTACATAAAACATTCATCAGAAATTTTCTGTTCAGTTACTTATTGTGGTAAACCAGCCTGGAAATAAGGCACCTGTCACTGACAATGTCCGACACATATTCAGGCTTTGGCATGTACAATTACTCTTGATGACTGCCTTTTTGTCCGGCACTGATTTGTCTTTTTAAAAAAATTTATTGATATTATTAATACATGTCCATCACTAAGTTGAAAATGTCAGGTTCTGTTTCATTAATGCCTGACATTTTGTCAGGTACACCTAAATCTGTTATTTCCAGGCCTGGACTCGTAAAGAAGGAGCACTGGAATATATATACATTGTAGGACAGATATCACTGGAATATATATATACATTGTAGGACAGATATCTTCCCTTCCCCCTTCCTTGAAACTGGTTAGTTGTCATCAACAGTACTTTGAAGCATCACATGACTATATTACTTCATTGGCCAACACTGACGGTGACTGATGGCTAGCCCTACTTATAAAACTACTGTTTAATTGATGAGAGCTTGGGTTTATTATTCATTCCTGGTTGAATCCAAAACAAACAATAATGATTTTGTGAGTGTGGTGGAAGTCCTAACATGATTACTATGACAGCGTAATTGACAATTGTATAGATTTTACAGGAGATATATACAAACCAGTTTTATCCACCCTTTTTAAGTTTTTATTATTAGACAAAAGATTATTCATAAGAGTAACAGAAAATTCTGGTATAAAAATGAAAAAATGTAAATTTTGTAACAGGTATACTCAATAGATTACTGTATCTTATTGTTTGTATGCATTAAATCATGGTAGTGTGTTACGGTAATAATAATAGGCTTTATTGGAAATCGTTTATATTGTACAATCGACTACCGTACTCTGCTGTAGATAAGACAACTGAAAACTATATTGGTAACAGTTAAAGTGAAGGCCTTGTGTAAATTTAAATCAATTTGGTGAATAAATCACAGACTTATACAGACCTAGACATAAGAATTTACTCTTTTAGACATGATTTACCATATTCTCTTAATGATATGATTTAAAAATACTATTTTATTATTTCTACACTCTTTTTGCCATGATTTACGTTCTGGCATGATTTACCATGTTCTTTGTGACATGATATAAAAATACTACTCTTTTTGACATGATATAAAAATACTACTCTTTTTGACATAATTGACCACACATTTTTTGGCATGATATACCACACATACTACACCAACACATTGACATGATTCTACTAGTCCTAGTGATACCACATGCTTTTTGACATGATTTACTACACTCTCTCTGGCATGATTTACCAAAATCTTTCTGGCATGATTTACCAAAATCTTTCTGACATGATTATAATGACGATTTACCTTGGTTTTGACATGACTTGCCTTACCCTTTTTGACAAAAATTGATATGTCTTGAAGAACAGTAAGTTAGTTATACAGTGGACATTGTACGGGTTCGACATACCGGATTACACAGCATGTCGGAATACTCAATTGCCTCAATACCGAAATTATTATACCGGAAGTATTGTACCTTCAAATACCTGAAGTGTTATTATAATTCACCCTCGAATGCCCAGAACTTAAAATATGATAACGCTTTCTGTACATTCTGTACGATCACACATTATGGACACAATATTGTAATCATAGTGATTCTTCATCTCGACTATTTCTATATAATGTCCTTGTGATAAACTCAAAAAAAAATACCAAGCACTCTTACAATAATTATAAAATTATCAAGGTAATCAACAAAGACCAACACGTGTCTTATGCTCACAGATAATTGATTGGTCATTAATTGTTTGAAGGCCAGATTTTTCAATAATCGCGTGACAGGACCGCTGATTGACGTTGTAAATCAGAATCCGGACTACTCAAAACTTTTTGTGTTGAAGTAATAATAAGGAAATATATTAGTACAGGAAAATGATGACGGATTTCACAGAATGCTGTAGTTCTCAGATGTTGGAAGTGACACCCCACAGGGTCCACTGTATCTGTATTTGGCATTTAGGACACAGCATTCTAATGAATTGACGTCAGAACATTTCTTGCCATCAAAGAACACAATCAAGGGGCTCAATTTGAATTATCTATTATTATTATTATCGATTGTCTAAAAATATACACTTTCTGTTCATTAGACTTAGAGAAAACTATTTTCATTTTCCGGTAAAAATTGATTTAGAAACACAATCAATAACAGATTCCGTAACTTATTGGATAGTGAATTAAGTTTATTTTTTTTCCTTTTCTATTCCTGTTGAAGAAAAAAAGTAATTTGCATTCTGAGATGAATAATTCTTTTTGTCAATTACATCTCAATGAGAATTCATTTTAAAGACAATATTGTCATAAACTAATTTTACATTTAAATAAAATCTTAACCTAGATAGCTTTTCAATGGTTGATCTGTGTCAAAGATTCCAGAAGTGACACAGAAAAATACAAATCAGTACAGACAATTTTCAGTTCACTGATAATTCCTCTTAAGGTATGGACAGACGAGCGTATTTTTACGCCCGATCATGGCGATTGAAATACGCCAGCGATTTTTTACGGCCCATAATCAAACTTCTCCAAGTTTTCAATATTTCCAAGCCCTTTTCCCACTCCCTCGACCCTCGTCCGTTTTTTACCAGTCATAGCGATTTTCCAGCTATTTCTGTCATGGCACGGTCTTTAGCGACGCGATCCCTTTATTTGGGCATTTTGATGTCAAAAAGACAAGGCCTTTCACACCAAAAAGTAACAAATTCTTCTTCTTTTATGAGACTCCTCCATACAGGAGTGAAGGAAGTCATTTTGAGATCATGTGATATCAACAACGTCAATGATTGGTTTATATAAAGGAATCGCCCGACAAAATACGCTGATCGCCAGCGTAAAATATTCAGCCGTAAATATCTAACATGCTAGATCCGAGCGATTGATCGATGAATGGTTCGGCGTACAGAATTGTCGTCGCTCTGAAGGGGCACACGGGCGTATTTTTCGAGCGATTTTAAAAATTGTCGCGATCGGGCGAAAAAATACGCTCGTCTGTCCCCCACTTAAATATTTAAATGAAGACTATTAATATTGGTCCATTTCTATCAATATTGATGTTGTTATCCTACAACATTTTAAACTCAATGAAAAAAATTAAATACAGTAGAATCTGTAATTGAATATTACCAATCAGTGTAAATAAGCTAAATACATTCACATTACATGCTTTTCAACCCATTTTCATCTATTTTAAGGTTTCAAAGAATAAGCTATAATAAATGTGTACACTACAAGTTATTTATTTTATAGTCAATATAATATAAAGCTATCCATTGCAGAGATCATTATATGTACAGTAGTTACATTGTTAAAGGGTCAATCCCGATAATGTTTTTGAGAATAAAACTCTTTAATTTTGTGTTAAAATCCCTTAAAATCACCTACCTTAGGGCCGAGCAATTAATTCAATATATGTGATACGTTTTCAAACATCTTAAACCCACAGTCTTCATCTTGAAATGAAGTCTGACGTCCCAAACTGTATTATGTGGTGATTTGATAAAACCTGAGTTTTATTTTATAAAAATAATGTGTCGGTGAAATTTACCTTTTGTTATCAAGTACAGCACATGAACCATTTACCGTTTAGAACTCTGAGGGAACGGAAACGATTATCTGGTCACCCAACGAAAGAATTGATCCAAAATCTTAAAAGGGTTACGTGTCCGGATAAGCTGTTTTAACGCTCACGTCCAAACGACTCAATATTTTGAGCTGAAACTTTAAGTCAGGGTAGTATATACACCAGTCTTCTATATTTTGGCGTTTAAATTTCATACGTACTCAGACTTTTATTATTGGTGCTCTGTTCTATTTGGGACAGTCCCTTTAAGCTATAATTATAATTTTCTTCAAAATTAATTACTCTTCTGCAGTGATTTTATTCTAAATAGAACCGTGTAATGAATATGTAAAATTTAATCAACCTATAGCTAGAGTTGACTAGACTATGATTGGAAAACAAAAGCACCAACCACAAGGTTTTAATTTATTTATTGACAATCCTGTAATTTATCCCAAATTTTATAGTAAAAAAGTTATTGAATATAATTATAATAATTAACACTGCTTTATATAAGTGTGTGAAAAATTCTTGGCTATCACTATAACTATGGTGTACTAAATAATGCCTTATAAGTATTATTATAATAAGTATTTAGTGTAGGATTTCCTAAATGATTTTCAACTTAGATCTGTCTGTATAACTATTACAGTGAATAGATCATGACTGTATAATAACCGCAATACATATTGATGCCTTATAACAGTCAAGGAAGATTTTATTTATCAACTAAGATTCTATTGTCTGATTACTGACTTACCAGGGGCAAGTGTCAAACTGTTTACCTGGGGAATATTCTTATTGGATTTCAAACTCTTTTAATTGATTGATTGAAGTTTTAATATTTCCCCCCCAGGTTTAAAATATTTTACTCATCATACTCCTTTTGAAATAAAACCTGAAATCTTGTCCATTGGGGTTACTATTTACAGACTGTATTACAATTATTATCATATTAAATATGCCCTTTATAAAAAGAGGTCAATAGAGTAGGTACAGTACTGGACAAGTTAATAGCAACAAATTTATAATTGCGGAGAAAATTGAATCTTTAAGAATGAACTGTTGATCAAATGATGACGTTTTAACATATTCGTGTGAAATTTTGCACACATGCCAACATGGTCTCACTCTTTGCAGTGAAAATACAATCGACGTTGTTTATGACGTCATGACGTCATCCCGGATGATGACGTCATTAACGACCACATGATGTTTTCTTTCAGTTTTTGAACATGGACTTTATATAAATATTATAAGATAGAAATACCAAGTAACACTTGGGTGGTAGTCGACTCTGATGACATGACCATGAGACAATCGAATGACGATGACGACATTGAACGTGCGTGATGTCATGACGGCTGTATGACATCATCAAACGCTCTAAAGCCTGGTTCCAGATTATGGTCCTTGATTGGCCGGGCAATTCACTTGAGATGTCCCCAATCAAAATATTTTGGGAAACACTTAAGGGCGAAATACATGACGTCCCTATAACTAATAAAGTGGACTTGATAGCCTGCCTAATCATGATCTGGTTCCATTCCGAAAACATCAAAATACAGAGCAAGAGTCTAATTCATGGAATGCCACGATGCATGGATGCCTTGATAAAAGCCAAAGGAGGACAGACCAAATATTAGAAATAGATCATATCATCAGGGTCGACTACCACCAAAGTGTTACTTTGTATTTCTACCTGATAATAATTATATAATGCTCATGTTCAAAAACTGAAAAAAAAACATCATTATGCTCGTTAATGACGTCATCAGTCGATATGACGTCATTACGTCATTAACGACGTCGATCGAACATTCACTGCAAAGAGTGAGACCATGTGGGCATGTGTGCAAAATTTCACGCGAATATGTTCATATATCATCATTTGATCAACAGTTCATTCTTAAAGATTCCATTTTCCCCGCAATTATGAATTTGTTGCTATTAATTTGTCCAGTACTGTAGGTGTAAGATGGCTATATCTTTTATTCAGCATAAATTATTAAAGGACAATATCAGGGTCTACACATTATTCAATTTCAGTATGTAATCTTGTCTATCAGTTCATTTATTTCCTTAGTTACAAAATCTTCTTAATCTAAAGCACCTTTAAAGTTTAGAGTCTTTTATTCGGATCTGATGTTTTTGAAATTGTCCTATTAAATGGTTAGTTACAAATTAATAGCTGTATAACTGTTACTGCTCTCTACTGTAGTATCTAACAATAAAATAATTTCCTTTTTAGTGTGCACTTTTGGAATCTTCAATTGGTTGTATATTGATCAACCATAGCAAAGACTTCTTTTTCTATGTTAAAATCATAATATAAATCCTGTAGAGCTTGTATTTGTCCTTTTATAAGTTATTATTACCCTGTATCTGTTGACTTGATTTGTTTAACCTGAATGATAAATGAACCATACAATGTTTGTATTCACTATAGATCTATACAATGATAATAAAAATGGCTGTGTCATATTATTGCCTAATATAATGTCAAATAGTAATAACAGCAGTGACTTGAATGATTTTGTAGACATGCCCACCTTTGATGATCTTAAATCTACCCAGGGTTTTTTAAACTTAAAAATGGGCTAATTTCAAAACAGTGGTTCTACAAAAAATGGTGTGCACTCCTGAGGGCAAATTCATAATTGTGTGTCTTTAATTGCGAGTTTCAGTTTAACTTGAAAGTTCTTAGTAATCTAAGTGAGTTTCAATTCAACACATTACCCTGGTACATTCTATTAATTTATTTTAATCATTTCATTCATTTTTCATTTATTATTTAATCTACCCATAAGCTTAAGAAAAGATGGAATCATTAATTGAAGATGACACCAAGTTTAAAACTTGTTGTTAGGGTATCACTAAGTCTTCATATTCCTAGGTTGTTTTAATAGTGAATCTGGCTCTATAAATGGCCAGTTGTAAAAAGATATATTGATGAAGACTGTTCAGCTTTTAATATAATTGAATATCCTGAAAATGTCATGTCATTCACTCATTGTAATATTAAATGTTGGCTATTGGTTTTTTGAAACCTTTAGATCAATAAAATGTAAATATTTTAAAAGTCTTTAGGTACAATATGTTTGGCGTACATGAAGTGTAGGTCTGCAAGTAAAATGTGTGCTTTGTATATTATTTTTTGTGCCCTGAGGTGGCCTTAGTTCTTTACTGAACCACTCCATGTGCGTATGATCTTTAAACTATAAATGGGGTGTTATAGCCCAAGGGAAGGGAGGGAACTCTTGTAAAGTTAGTTTTCTCCATTCTTTCCGAAAATTGTGTTGGACTGTAATGCTTTTCACTACTTCTACAGACAGAGTAACAAATGGTCATGTCTTTGCACTAAATTTTGCATCAGGTTGACCACCCGAATTTTTAGATATGTTCACTTGATGTAGCAAACTAACATATGTAGCCATTCACTGTAACCAACCTGCTAACCGTGTTATCCTTCCGCCTTTTAAAACCATGAATATTTACCAAAACCGACAGAAAATGTCAATTCAACCCTTCTTCATCCTTTCTAGACAAACAAATCAAAGATGCCCATGCAAAAAGGTAGAAAAGACAAGAGAGAAAATTGCTATAAATACACAAACGACAATTTGAAATTTAATGGTGGTCTACCTCCCAATTAATATGGATCCAGCTCACCATTAATTCCTTTCTTTTGTTTACTCTCAAGTGTAGTTCTTTCTATCCAGTTAGTGTATTTTAAGATTTCCATGGTAAACCTCATTCAACCCAATGGAAACCTTAGAGCTGTTCAAATAGACAAGAATTAGCATTGTAGTCGATAAAACAATCAATTGTCCCTAACACTCCATCCCCTAAATCTACAATGGACCAGACTTTTTCACTGTTGATATGATTATAAAAACTTTTTAAGCTAATCCAAGCACAAAAATCTGTATAATCAACCGGCTAACTCAGAATATTAAAGCCTCTTCTGCCATGAAAGTACATATTGAAGAAATATAAAGTTTTTACCAATGGTTTAACTTTACTTCATTAATCAACAAATAAATTAAATGGCAACAAATAATTTTGAGAAAGAATTTTGATTGTTACAATTTTTGAAAGTTTGTTTATTATTTTGTCAGCCTTGACAAATACCGATAGTTAACAGTGTCGTCAGTGTAAAAATATGTTGGAAGTAGGGGCAGATATAACAGGAGATTTATGCCTTGGCATATCCAGTGTGTAGTGCAGCTTTGCACATCTCCCTCCTGTCTTCCTAAGCCGAGTCGAAGCAGAACAGTAGTAAACCCAATTTCACTTTATTTGCACATCTCCTCATTCCCCCTCATAGTTACCGCCAAGTTAAAAAAAGTTTATTATGTATTTCATAAAGCAGTCTGCTTTTCCGAGTTTCACCTGTCCTTACTACTATTAGAATGTTTGTTTTATGACTTTATATTTATAGTTTCTACAATTTTTAATTTCAGAAAAAGTGGCCATAAAGATATTGGATAAAACAAAGTTGGATCAAAAAACACAAAGACTTTTGTCACGAGAAATAGCAAATATGGACAAATTACATCATCCCAATATAATTCGTCTATATGAAGTAGTAGAAACACTAGCTAAATTACATATGGTTATGGAATATGCTTGTGGGGGTGAAATATTTACCAAAATATCTAATGAAGGTAAATTAACTGAAGCTGAGTCAAAGGGTCTGTTTGCTCAAGTTGTGGCTGCTGTAGAACATATGGTAAGTACTGCAATAGGTTTTTATGGACAATGTTATTTAATAACTTGATGTGATTCTGAACAGATAAAATGTAATGAAATGGAGGTTTTAATGCATGGATTAAAATTATGTCAACGTATTACATGTAGTTATGCACCTAACCTGGGCTAATGGAAGAGGGGCATACGCCATACAGTGTGCTATGAGGGAAATTTTGCCTTACCCACTTAGCCATGTGATCCCCTACATGTAGTGGTGTAAGTCTGATCTTTAGCCTGGTTAAACTTTTAACGTTCTGATTATCTACATTAACCAGGTTAATAAAAACCAGTTCTGAAACATATTATAGTATCTAAATACACTCTAAATACAGCATCATCAGATGAAAGAGAAAATCCAAAAAGTCATGATCCTCCATACGCACAAGCAATTTAAAAGAAATCAAAACAAGACTTTATCCTTAAAACATTCAAACTTAATTGGAAATACCACAGTTTCTACTATAAATCTGATCTCTGCTATCCTGTCAACTCCGTAATTTTTAAAGGTGAAGGGTATCCCCTACCCTACCCCTTCTAATTAACTGCTTTTAGTTGAATTGTCTGTCTGGCATTGTTTCGAATCCCTGGTTGTACTTGACAAGGAGTAGGGTCGCCTGCCAACCTTGTGGGTTTCCTCCGGGTCCCCCGTCCTCCCACACCTAAAGACCCCTACAAGCAAGCGAATTATTTAAATAAAATTAAACCATATGTTAGTTCCAAAAGGACCTAGTTTGTGTCGGGTGGACATTGAACCCCATCTCTCTCTCTCTCTCTCTCTCTCTCTCTCTCTCTTCAAAATTGTTGTAAATTCTATATGTTGATCTAATTACCAATAATTTATATTACAGCACGATCAAAACATCATACACCGAGATTTAAAAGCCGAAAATGTTTTCTATGCTTCACCGACACTAGTTAAAGTTGGTGATTTTGGTTTTAGTACGATCAGTCGGCCAGATCAAACTCTTAATACATTCTGTGGATCACCACCTTATGCTGCTCCCGAACTATTTAAAGATGAGAGCTATTTTGGTTCGTATGTGGATATTTGGGCATTAGGGATAATGTTGTACTTTATGGTGACAGGAATAATGCCATTCCGTGCTGAAACTGTGGCCAAGCTCAAAAAGTGTATATTGGATGGAAGTTACTCAATACCTTCTTACGTGTCAGATAGTGGTCAGTTTCTTATTAGGAGTACGTTAAAACACATCCCACACGATCGTTTTACAATTGCTGAAATCAAGCGAAGTGAATGGCTAAGAGACCAACATTTCCCAAAACCTTTTGATCCATATAATCTAAATCCGACCCCACAAAGCCAATCAAAGCAGTTAAGTGATGAGGAGCAGGAGGCTCGCAAAATACTGAAAGACCTGGGGATCACAGAAGAGGTCCTTTCAAAGGGAGCGAGTACAGATTCAAGAAACAGTATTACTGGTAGTTATAGAATAGTCCTACATCGTGTCCAGAAGAAAAATGCTGGCGTTGTTGAAGGCATGATGATGGATTTACCTAAAGAACATAATTCGCTGGATAACCGAAAGCCTGGAAAACATTCGGCTCCACATTCCAAATTTTGTACATTATTATAATGTTACATATTTTTTAAAGATATCAAGAGTTTAGTTCCAAAATGGGATATGTGCCAATTTTGTATGTTGTTATTATGTTAGAAAAGTGTGTTAACTTTTCAGGTAGCTGTACCATTATTATTATATTTATTAAACAATTATAAAGCGCACATCCGTTACTGAAGTTTTCAGAGGTACTGTTCAAGTTCCAATACATGTAGAATATCTTATCCATGTAAGGTGGGGGTGGGGGGTTTGATGGCTGATTCACCGGTTGTACATTACAAGGAGTAAGGTTGCCTGTCCAACCACATGGGTTTTCTCCTGTTTCCTCCCACTGGTAAAGTCCCTATGCGCAAAAAGAATTATCGAAATAAAAATGAACCATATTTTAATCCCAAAATGAAAGTTTATGATAATCAAAATAAAAGAAACATGAGTTAAAGATAAAGTGCTAATAAATTACATGTTTTTAAAATAAATGATTCTTAAGGGATTTTTTGAAATATTCGAAATTTTGTTAGGTATATATTGTTATATAATGATGATGTGCCAAATTCTTGATTTATTGACAGTTGTTTTACTTGGTTCCAAATCTTGTGTACAAGCAATAGAGTAAAGTTTTTAAGTTTTATGGTGTATAAATATTACATCATAAAACTACATGTGTATTAATTTTTGTTAAGATTTGACAAAGTTGCTACCTTCCTTTTTAGAGTTTTGTGTTTGCAGGGCGATTAAACTGACCAAACTGTTTAGTCAGTATCAAGGTTTCCCATTTTGGAATTAAAACTCTTCAAATATATATTACATTGTTAACACTTTTAATTGTTGATTATTTATATAGAAATTATATATACATATTTATTATATTTTATTGTTTAGTGTGTATGTGTAATAAGATAGTCATTACTAGTTCATGTGAACGACTCCAATCATTATTGTAGCTGGAGGAGAAAACACTACTGTGTATAATTAAAAACTGGCTTATAAAAGGTCAAATTGCTCAAAGCAGTGATTTCTGATAAATATGTTTTTATGGTGATTTTGTAGTTTGCTGTGTGATATTTCTGTTTAATAATTTAGTTATATGATATGTTAAACAACTATCAGCGATAAAAAGATAGCATATATACAGCCTTAAACACAAAGTTAATTAAAAGAATACCTGGTTCCTTATTTCAAATGGTCGTCTGTCCAACCTTGTGGGTGTTTTTTCCATTTCCTCCAGTACCCCCCACCACCTCCCCCACTTCTAAAGACCCTTCTGCATGAGCAAATTATTGAAATAGTTTATTGAAGTTGAGTTGACATTACGCCCCATTTCTCCCTTTTTCATTAATTCAGACATAGCTCCAAACAAATGCCACTATTTTTCTAAACATATCTGCTATAGGATATACAAAGCTCAAAGCTAATATCTCAGCTATTGTTAAAGCTATTTATTTGTGTCACAGAAACAATTTAAAGGTTTTTGAATACAGAATTTAAATTAAAGGCATAGATAGTGTTTTATGTTTGTGAATTGTGTCATATTTAGCCAGAGCTAAACACTCCAAGCAGTTCTATTTTTGATCCCCCTAAATAATACCAACCAAAATATTTACACCGTTACTTGACCTAATAAATTTGTTGTTAAAAAATTTACATTGATATTTGAATTCTATATTCCTTTGTCATGTCATTTTAAATTATTTATTTCTTAGCAATTTTGGCTTAATTACTGACCACGGTTCTACAAAATAATGCTGATTTGGAACTGAAGTTTCAGAGTTAGAATTTGTCTGCAGAAAAGTGGAATTTTATTTTTTGGTCTAATAAAGTTTAGAAGTAAACGTTGTTTTATATAGTGTTTCAAAATCACTGATTGGATTGATCGTCAAAATAAACACTAACTAACACATTGCTTGCTGTGTATAATAATTGAGAAATAAACTTTGACCTTGGTTATTTTACATGATCAATAATATAAGATTAATACATATCCTCTTACAGAACACAGATATGAAACATTTAAAATGATATACAGAATGTACACAGACACTTCAATCTTTTTTTCACCAGAACATTGTGAAATACTTTTAAAAGAAATGAAATTTTGTATATTTCTAATATTTCTTCTTTGATAATCTTTTATTTGTTTTATGTAACTTATTAAAACTTTTAGTAACTACCCTTATCATCTGTTTATTTGTTTTTATTTATTTCCGATGTCAAAACTTCTGAAATGTTTTCAATTTAAAGGCCGATACCTTTACTGAGTTCCAATACTAAAGAAAGTTAATTTTTTTCCGGTTTTGAGTGGTTAAATCGGTGTGTCCTCACTGTGCCCACTTTTGATTAATCCAATTAAGGTCCAATTAGGATTAGTGTATTAAGCGGATTAGGATTAGGTGTTATAGGTAATTAGATGAAAAAAAAACCCAAATATTTTATGTAATTTTTCGATGTTTTATATATATGTAATAAAAATATAACATACATGGATATATCATACATCACATTAGCACTTTATAATTTAATGAAAATATAATCTAATTGATCAAAATATAACATACATGGATAAATCATACATCACATTAGCACTTTATAATTTAATGAAAATATAACAATTTTCGATGTTTTATATAATAAAATATGTAATAAAAATATAACATACATGGATATATCATACATCACACAAAAACAAGATAAACAATGAAAATTTACAATGTAGTTAAACGGGATACGCCATCGGCATACTCGAATACAGTCTTTATACCGTTCTGAAGATCTGTTTTCAGAGTTTGGAGTCGGGTTTATAGTTGCCTATACTTTCTTCTCTTAGGCCGTAATTTTCCGTTGGCACCTAACCGGAGAATGGTTACTTCGGAGTAAGCTTGTGCATTCTTAAAAAAAAGCCACCAACTTAAAAATATTTGGGTGAGGGGTGGCAATAATGGATGTTATCTTGGAATGCCATCCTTCAACATGGTTCATTGTGCGTGGACCTTTAGTGTGGAAATGGTTCCACATCATTCTGCCATGCTGCCCCTCCACACAGAACTCAGTTACGTAATCTGCAAATTGCAACACTCTGGCATCTTGGAGTGGTGCATCATCAAGGGCACACAGCCATACATCTTCAACCTGCTGTATTGGAATTAATGGTAGTGCTGCTGCTTGCTTGACGATTTTATTGATTTCTGGCAACCGAGAAAAATCTGCTTGTAGTCCATATTTCTGCGCATTACGCCAAATACACTGACCAAAGTGAAAAAAAAACAACCTTTTAGATCTGACCTCGGCAACACAGTTCTCACCAATTATAAGACTGAATATTTAGTCACTTCCAATATTTGTTTTTTCCTTCTAATTACCTATAACACCTAATCCTAATCCGCTTAATACACTAATCCTAATTAGACCTTAATTGGATTAATCAAAAGTGGGCACAGTGAGATGTAACCGTTAAATCATATTGAAGTTTAATTAATTTATTTATTCTTCAAAAACAGTAATAACTGTTAATTAGGTGTTTAATGTAATTCATGGTTTAGGGATATAAACCAGTAATTGTTTAAAGCATGAATTAATTTTCAAAAGAGCTAAAATTATGTAAGCTTATGTAATTAAAGTTTTTAAATAATGGAGCTCTTTTAGTTTTGTAAATATTAAAAGATAATTGTTTAGTTGATACTTTTCTGTGTTTAACATCTCCTAGAACTTTTCAACTGCTAGAAATATTTGTTATATATGAGTATACCAAAGGTTTTTAAATTGCAATATAAATTCTTGTGTATAGATTGATATCTCTTTTGATCTGTTTCCTTTGTTTTCTGTCTTGAAATCATTTATAAACAAATTTGTAAATCAAAGCTTAAAAAAATCACCCGTTTAAATGTTATAAAGTACAAAATAATTTCTGCGTTTAATCTTGAAGTGATCTTTTAACAATATGTCACATAAAATGAAATATTAGTAGTAAGTAGCAATGTTTAATGCTGGGAAACTACTTAGAGAACTTATCAAATGATATCATTTTTCGCTTTGCCTATCTCTGTATTATTTATTGTTGATTCAGATATGTTATGTTGTTATCACAGATGTTTCCTTCATCAAAACTATATAAAATTGGACAATTACTTTCTCAGTTCTCCATTTTGTCTTGTGTGGCTGCATTAAGACACAGTTACCTCCCTTTACATTGCTCATAGAGATCTGTATGTGCCACCAGTAGTAATCACTATGATATTGGTCTTTATTGCTACTTGTTGTACTCAAGCCATAGAAACTTTTTCTAGAGAATCTCTTTTACAATAACTAAGCATGGAATTTATTATAATGGATCTCTTATCGTTCTTGCCCAGATATTTGATACATCTTTTTTAGAATTTTTTTTATATTAGATATATTTAATAAGTATTAAGACTATTTTGATCTGGTTCCTTAAAACTTACTTTAAAATAAAAAAAACTTTCTTTTTTGGCCTTGATGAAAATTCTTAAAATAAAAGCAGTTACAGTTTTCACTGGGTGTCCGCAATAGAAAGCTTTAGAATGTAAATCAAATTCCAAAATGTGACACAAACTATACCTTACTTCAATGTTTGGAAATGGTCACCAAAATGGATTATAGGGCTTTTACCATTCTATGGTTTTTACACTGCTTTCCCCCTGAATTATTTCAATGCATAGCTCAATGAACGTGATATCATTTGTTAACTTTGCCAAACACTGATTAAAGTGCAACAGTAAATTGTAAATTCTGTTTCTCACAGGAAAACAACCACAAAACAAAGTGGTAATTTGTCATTGCATATATTTATAGAGGGCATTATGATTACCCTGTTAACATATCACAGAGATCCTGATTGTTGACACCATGACCAGACAAAATCCATCCAATTATTTTATAAATTTCATCAAGATGTGATAAAATTTCTATTTTATTATGAATTAAGGTCTGTCAAAAGTTAATATTTCACAGTAACCCTAGACAAAAGAAAGAAACATGAACATGTTTTTTATTTATATATTTATGTAAGATTAGTACTTGGTTTATTATGCTGTCAGTTACTATGTGTATAAAAAAGATAGGTGCAATAATGTGCTAATTGTAGTCTCCAGTTACTATATATATTCACATTGATTCCCCTACCCGTCCATGGGCACATGTCATACAAATACTGTAAAACAAGAATTTAATGTGAATAGGAAATTACTAAATTAAGATATATGCAGGTATTATTAATTTCTACAAGCAATTATGTTATTTAACATAACTGAATAAACCATAAAAAATTTTACCCAGTAAATCCAGAGGTATTATCAAACATAACACCACTTAAATGAATAAAATAATCAACAATAATCAATTACATAGTAATGATCTTATAAACATCTACTACTTCTAGGGTTTTTAATATGCAAGAAAACATTTGGTCAACAATGATACAGTGTCAATGAGTTATATTTATTTCAATTTGCATTTACCCCGACTTCCTAGCTGTTACATTACTTTCTTGTTTTATAATTCTGTACCAGAAGCTGTACATATAATATGTTGTGTTTAATATCTTGCAGTATAATTTCACATTTAGATTTAAACTTTTGATGTGTGTCACAATCTTTAAAAAAAATCATTAGTATACATGAATAAATGTGATTTAAAGAGACATTGCTATGTACAGAAATGTTAAGTTAAATGCAACTACTGTTACTGTTAATGATATATTATATATTTGTTGAGAGGTCTGTATATTTCATGTTCAAAAGTTTATTAAATTTAATTTTTTTAAAATTACCTTGATAAAGCCAAGAGATGTTTCAATTTTCAAATGATTTTTTACCTTGCTTTGTCCCTTTAAATATTTTTTTCTGAATCTCACAAACTGAAATCCTAGCCATAATTTATCCAGTAATAAATTGTAATTTAATATATTGTTATTATACATTATTTTTGGATAGATTTACTTCTGAGAAATCTTTAGAATTTTGTTATTTGAAACTTTTGCCTTTTACAATTCCTGAGGTCTGTGGAATGAGAAATTGTGTGGTGGTAATATAATCGTGGATAAGATGTATTTGAAATTATATTTACCAATTTCACAGCACTTAATGAAAGCAACGTGTGTAATGTAATTACACGAAATGGGGTGGATTTATAACTTCGCATTTTATGAAGAAGAACCAATAAAAAACCATTTCAGATATCTAAATGTGTTCCTTTTTTTCTAGTTTTGTTAAAAATTTAATTCAATAACTAAAAACCTATTAAAATAGCTGAAGACTTATTCCTATGTATCTGTCATAAATTGGGTAATTTATTTCTGCTTGCAGATGACTTCTCAGATATCCTTTGTTTTGTTGAAATATGCTGGTTGTAGTCAATTTGGTTAAATCCCCCTTGTCCCCCCCCCCCCGAGTCAACTGGCGTGGTTTCCATTCGTGTCAATTTCCCTCTTGTAGGTGACAAGGAGTAGGGTCGCCTGTCCAGCCTTGTGGGGGTTTTCTCCGGGTCCTCCCGTTTCCTCCCACGACTAAATGATCTCTACCTGAGAGTAAATTATTGAAATAAAAATGGACCATGTGTTTGTACCGATACCTCTCACCATTGACACACCAGTTTATCAAATATCACTGTCACAAAACACACGAGAATTACTTAGAAGTTGAGATAAAAAATTGCACTGCATGAGTAAAATTATCTAACCTCACAACCCAAATGAAATCCACAAGATTCAGTAATGGGAACCTGTTCACAATATTGAAACCGTACCTTTAAAGTATCAGGGGATTGGATTGCCGGAGGGTTAGCACGTGTGCGCTGTATCATAGGGTCTGTCATTGAGTCCAACTGCCGCGATTTTTGTCCGGGTCCTCGGGTTTCCTGTCACTACTATAAACTCCTACGTCCAAGGGAATTATTGAAATAAAATTGAGTCAGTCAGTCCTGGAATGACGTAGTTTGTGTCGAGTGGGCGTTACCCACCCCCTCCCCCTATCCCTCTCGCTCTCTATGGTAGTGGTATCAGCAGAACAAATGATATGGCTAGAAGTCGTCCTGTAATAGTTTATATAATTATCATTAAATTATTTCGATCGTCCACATCTCCAGCCAAAAACAACTATATAAAACTTATGTAGGTCTGGAATATACTACACAATACAGATAAATAACATGTCTTGTACGAGAAATGAGTAAGTAAAGAAAAGAGTTCAGAAACTGATGATAATTTGATATGTGATAACAGTATTTCTTTTGATTAAAATCACAGATAAATAAAAAGTAAACAAATAAAGAGCAAAATGATTTTCTTTTTCAAACCCCCATATTTAACATCTGGGAATTCTGAAACAATTGCTATGGTGATTGTGTTATTGTGCATACACCAAACTGGTGTAATTTAATGCAACGGGAGCAGAAGAACGTTAAACCCCATTTAATGTTACATGTATTTAAAGCAACGACCCGATCCGACCATATTTAAAACTGAATATTATTATCCAATCCACTTAAATATAATTCACGTGGCAACATTTTTATTTGCAGGATTACTAACTCGTATAAAAAATGATGTCGGCATATTTTAAGTGATATTAACACATATCCCTTTTTGGTTAAAAAAGTAGAATAAATTAGGATATCATATACTTGTAGTACCCGAGAATAGAAGTACATTTTCCGGATTATAAACCTTTGGTGAGTTTTATTAGACATCCCAATCTCTTTAATGTAAATTAAAGTGTATTATTAATGACCGTAACAACCTCAAACAAGGAATAAAAGTTCTTTTATTTTTCTCATATATTACATTAACATACACATAATCATGAAATGACTCAAATCTGACATTAGTCAGCACCTGATGGAAATTATCATCAAATATTATACTGTTGCTTGAGATAGAAATACCATTATACGAATCAAACGGTTGTTTTCATAAATCAGTGTAATTCAATCTCATCAAGTGACGGAAATCAGAGCAAGAAAACAGAAGAAAATATGGTGAAGTAGTTTAGTGTTGATATAATAGGTATAATAAATCATTCTCGTGTATTAAAGGTCTATATCAATATACCCTATCACATTTATATTACATTTACAAATTTATATCTTGCACTCTACCACGTTATATCCTTTCTCATCTCATCAATAAAGGTTTTAGTCCGATGCTTGTATGTGCCAAGGTGTAGGGTCGCCTGCCCAGCCCCCACTTGTTTTTTCCCGGATTCACCCATTTCTTGCCATTGCTGAAGGCACGCGCAAGCGATTTATTGAAATAACATTATACCGTATGTTAGTCCCGAAATGATGTGATGCAGTTTTTGTCGTGTGGACGTTAAGACCCATCACTCGAATGTGGCTGTTGTTCTTTTATAAACGCTGTGTGTGCGTAAAGCTACATTTTAGCTCCTAAGGTAGCATGTGTAGTCCAGGAAAAATCGTCTTCCTAACCTCGTATGTATTTTTTTTTGATTTTCGGTGTTCTACTGCTAAATAACATGGTTCACTTGAAGAGTTCGTTCAATATCGTTGACCTTTTGTGCTGCCTTTTCGGCTTTTCAAAAAAGGCGTACTTTTCAGTGACCAGTTGAATATGTAGTATTTCCGAATTTCACATGAGTAGACTAAACAATTAAATTCGGCATTATCAACTTTTATATCAACAAACAATAAATTATAATCGGCATCAGTCGACCTATCGCTCAGATATAAACGTTTTAACTTTCAGTTTGCGAATCGTACATGCTTTTTAATGTGGTTTTCAAGAAGTGTATAACGATAAAGTGCCACTCTTTAACCTTCCAAATCAGCACATTTACTTTTCAGATAGATGGACACGATAACCCCTAAGATAGATCTACATATTTACCTTTCCAATAGATATATATACCATTATATCAACATTCCAGATAGACTGATGAGTGTCTTTTTTTGTAACCTTCCAGATCCCCACTTTAACTTTGACGAAACATTAACCTCCAATGTAGACAAATCAACACATTCGCTTTCAAGATAGATCGACACATTAACATTCTAGATATATTGATGTGTTGATCTATCCTGAAAGCTATAGTGTTGATTTAATATAGGGCTGTTATTTGCTGTATTAATTTATCAAGGGCATTTTGTTAATCTATCTGAATTTGACATGGTTTTATCTGTATGGCCATTTTATTAATCTATCTTAATTTAGCATGGTTTTATCTGTAAAGACATATTGTTGATCTATCTTAATTTAGCATGGTTTTATCTATAAGGGCATATTGTTGATCTATATTAATTTGGCATGGTTTTATCTGTAAGGGTATATTGTTGATCTATATTAATTTGGCATGGTTTTATCATTGGCATTGTGTTACTCCATCTGAATTCGGCATGGTTTTATCCGTAAAGGCATTTTGTTGATCTATCTGTATCTGGCATGGTATTATCTGTAAGAGTATGTTTGAAAGGTTGTCGCTTAGAGATATCTGAATAATAAATCCTTTGCTTTATCCAGAATGATAATCGCATGTAATTCCATAGCACTGTACAAGGCATATTTAAGAGATCTGAAGCACCGTTTGGGGCATCAAAGTCTGTTCCCCAATCTCATTCAGACAACCCGAATAAAATATTGTCCATAAAAATAGATTGGGGCAGAGGTAGGGGGGGGGGTGTCCTCCGAACGCGAATGATGTAGAAATTTGAAGTTATTTCCCTACTGCGTTCTTTTTTGTATAAAGCAGTCACGTAATCTTTTTTGACTTTAGTAGTAGTTTGGCACTACTGGTTTTACTAAATATGCCCCGGCACTGCGCCCTCTGTAATTCCAATTCAGTTGCTAAATGTTGTTGAAATACTTCAATTGTAACTTGTTGTCATACGAAGAGCAACACAGTCCGTAGGTTCCCTTATAGAGTTCAGTCAGTTCATCGAATGATAATTATCAAAATAAAATTTTAATGACATCTTGTTGGGGGCGGGGAATTCAATCATTTTATTTGTAAAACTATTAAATAAGTAATATATTTTAATATTTCAATCTGGTTTAATTTTAAATGGAAGGCCTCCACAGTGGTACATATGAATTCCATTTAAAATAAAATAAATTATTCCTGGAAGCACAACTTTTTTCAAGTAACCCCTGCTTGCGATTTCAGTGTATTTCCCCGCTTAATGTCTATAATAGTTTATACTTGATTTGTAAAATTCATAACTCAGAAAATGTTAAATGCATTTTATGTAGAAAAAAAAGAAATAAGAAGTTTTAAATCATAAGTAATGTTTATAATGATTTTAACGAGCAAGTCCTAATCACCTTGTTAATTGAAAAACAGATCATATTTGCAACATTAAATTTATTTTTAAGCGAATATTAACCTAGAAGAAGCTACATGTTCATTTTCTAAGATTTGGGTTTGCACTAATAGATACATATATGAAATCTATGACAGCATATTTTGTGCGTCAACATATCCCCGCCCCCTCGACCCCATACCCACGCCCTCAGGGCGAGACATTGTTGAATTTGTATGTTGCTATTGATTGCAACATTGTAAATTGGGTTTCGAAATATTACCGTTTTCAAAAGTTGACTTTAAACAAATTACTCAGCCAGGTTAGCAAGTAGCTATAGTCTGGATTATTGGGATTATGTACGAGTGAACAATTTGGCCCAACGGCATACGAATGGGCAACAGATACCATAATTATATCAATGGTAAACAAACAGCTAGAAATGTGTCCATGGTAAACTGACAGCTAATAAATTTAGCTTCTGTCTGCATGGTAAACTAACATCTAAAAACACCAGCTTCTGTCTCCATGGTAAATTGACAGCTAAAAATGCCAGCTTCTGCTTTCATGGTAAACTATGAGTTAAAACGCCAACGTATGTCTTCATGGTAAATTAACAGCTAAAAACACCAACGTCTGTTTCCATGGTATATACTGTTCTTTGTACTTTTGTATCCGATCTGGGTCTTTTGGCGGCCTCTGTCCCAAAATTTCCTCCTCCCATGCCCTAGCATACCCGATGTATCTTATCATTTGTTTGGGATATTCGCTTAGCTATATTATAAGTTTTCAAAGTCAGATAGCTTTTAAAATGTTTGGTTTAACCCCAGATAGCTTTTGAAATGATTGGTTAATGATATTAAACAAGCCCTAGAGTGAACTAGTCAGATCCCATAATCGACAGTCTTCTTCTATTATATATCTCCGATGGGGAAGAAAAAAACCCTATAGTGTCGGATTAAGACGCATCGGGAGGGGGTGGGTGGTATGGAGGCCCCTGCCTAGCTCCCTCCCCAAAAACAAACAGGTTATTTTTATATTGAAATCGAATTATTATTAATTACTTTTTGTTCCGAAAATAGTTAGCAATGCATGTCAAATATCAAATTACCGTTTACGTGCGTTTAGTGCACCTAAGGAATGCATGGTATCCGATATCCAATTTCTGTGTCATCTTCAACGTCAAGCAATGCCAATTATTATTCAGTTACTCCTGATTCAAAGCGAAACACTGGTTAGTTTAATGCGTTTTATATGATCTTTTATAATACAAGCACAAATACAATTACCATATTAAAATCATTGGTAGTCCACCACTATACAATACATGTAAATTTAGAAAAAATCGTTTGATAATTGCGTCCGCTTAAGTGTTAACATAATTTATATAAAAAGGAGACATTCTACTGGAATTGATAAATGCATGAAAGGTAAAGTGCCTTCAACCGCAAGCCCCATCTCTTTCCCCCACAATTAGCGAATCTTAGTTAAAAAAATTCCAGGAGGCAAATCTCGTTTAGGTGGGGCGTAAAATGGAACTATAGGAAGCAACAAAGAAAAATATGCCCCTAGTGTGCAATAAATAAGAAATATGAATGAGATACCAAATGATTTGACGAATTGTCGAACAAGGGCAACGCAATATAGAATAATATTGAAATACGTCCTGTATAAAAAGACCCCACCCAAATCTCACCAAACCATTACCAGTATTTCATAATTAATTGGATGAACAGGTGGTTGGTTGTAAAATTATCCTATTTAAATTACAGAAAAAATATCATTTTTAATGGCATGTTTAGCACAAAAGAACTTTTTTCGGGGGGGGGGGTAACTATAGTTTCAATTATCTTAAAACAATGAAAACTTAGCTGAACATCATCTTCAAACACAAATCTCCATCTTTATATGCATATAGTTTCATGTTATTACACACAACCAAGGGCTAAGTGAGAGGGACGCAAAGACGCGCTTTGCGTTATGCTATTGAGTTTTGCGCCCCCTTGAGTTTTATTGCCCCCTCGCAAATGGCAATACATCACGCGGTTTCAATGCAACTTCAACATTATAATCAAACTTAATACCTTTAGTCAGATATGCCACAAATCGACTCTTACATTTACCACGGGATCTTGTTCCCCATTCAAAATCATGCACGCAAGAAACCAACCTCCAAAAAGGTACACCTTTGAAATTATTCATAGGGAATTTCACCAATTAGATCACCAAAACTTATCCAATTCTAACTTTATCATTATATGTTAACATATACTTTTTCTGTTCTCAAGAGATAAAACTTTTCTCCACTTGATGTATTGTCTAATGGAATGGTTATCTTTTTTCATTTATAAAAAAAAAGCATTTCAAATAGTCAGAAAACGGCATTAATATGAAATGAAGTGGGATTTAACATCTTATTTTTGGCACCAACCGGCCTAATGAAGACGAAATTATGGTTTCCGGTGTGCTAAGAGGTAAATTTTATTCGACAACAAACCTGAATTCGCACTGATAATTCGATTTTTCAGTCAGGGGATCACTAACGTGTTGAAATGGTATAGACGCTACATTTTTGTCCCATTTCTTACCTCCGTGCCACAATTGACCAGGTTGAAAAATATAGAGGGGTAGGGCACTTTTTTATTTCCATAATTTTGCTTGCGCGTGTAGGAGGAAACCGGAGGATTCGGAGAAAATATACAATGTTGGACAGACGATCCTACCCCTTGTCACGTACATGCTAGGAATCGAAACCACACTGCCAGACCGTATGATCTTAATCGTTAGATACACATTAATGAAGGAGTTAAACTTCCAACTCAATATTTTCAATACAATTTGAAATGAAAAACACAAATTATAAATTCAATATAGGTCCATTTCAATCAATAGTGATGTTGTCATATTGCCGTGACAATATGGACTCCTATTATCCAATATTTTAAGACAATGGACATAACATTTTTAAATCAGTACACGAGTCGTGTATTTCTATGTTTTCGGGCGCTCTTTCTAGTGAACAAATAAACACACAAGATAATGCAGAAATAATTAGTAATGACGGATTCAAAAACGACAAAATAATAATAATAGAAAAATACAGTGTAGAATAGAACATGAACCGTATATAGATGGACAGGCAACGCCAACGAAGCCTTTAGAATTCTGTACATGTGAATCAGAAAAAAAAAACATGTCGAGTTTTCGTTAAACACAAACCTACTAAAACAGTTTTTTAATTTTTACTATTGCACAATTAATCACCATTTCGGATATTATTATACCTAAACTTTATTTCCATAATTTTAAAATCCTTCATACATACGGGAATTTCGATTATTAAAGGGGATAAATCGCTAACATTTGGGACCTATAAATTGTCAAAAGTGGGTCGCAACGCATACAATACTGTAATATGAATGTATATAAACTAATTTACATTCAATGGTTTCCGTTTTTTCCCAATTTCAAATCAGTTACGTTCGGCGAAATAAGCCATGCAGTCTCAATCTAGTGCAAATTTCTATAGCGTCTGGTTATTCCAGTCAACATGCGCCGTATGGTATGTTGCAATATGTCTAGCCTCGCTCCTTCAGTCTCTTATTAAAACTGGGGCTGAAGCACACTATGGTACACGACTCGTGTACCAATAATAAAAAAATATTTTTTATCTAAAACATCGGATATCAGAAGCTTATCTTTTCCCGGTAAGTTCACATCACCAATGTTGATTTAAAATGTCCAAAAATTCGTGTTTTCGATGTTAAAGATTTTAGAGGATTTTGAGTTACGGACCTAGGTCCTTTAAGCAAACCAAAATGCCTACAAAAACTACGAAAATATTGAAATCGATAATTTCACAATCTTCAACTACTGTATGTGGAAAGTTCTAAACTGGAGAAATTCGTCACTACCGGATAGAAATACTCATCAGGTTGAAAAATAAACGTGTAACTGTAAGAATACCATAGATTCTAAGGAGTAGTTCGAGAAATTAATCTGTATAAAATCCCGCTATGTCAAGAATGACTATGCTTGGTTTACCGTTGCTATTGAGATCTAGTTGTGTCTCGCGCGAGCGGCAGAGAAACCAACCAAAGGGACTCGTTACCTGTCCATCTATATACTGTCCATGAATGGACTATATAGCAGGCGTAAACGACTGTCGTTTAATTTGGACTGTTCATGTATTTCACCGAACATAATTTTAAAATAAAGATCAATTTAATTTCATATTGCTTTTAGACCAATTTTCGTATATATTAAAGGGCTAATCCCGATATTTGTTTTGGGAATAAAACTGCTTAATTGTGTGTTAAAATCCCTTAAAATATTCGAGTCAAGGGCCGAGCAACTATACTTCAGTTATTATGATACGTTTTAAAATGACTTAAATCCGCCAGTCTTCATCTGGAATTTGAGACCGGTGCCCTAAGGTGTATTCTGTGGTATCTGGATTAAACCAAACACTTTTTTTCATAAAAAATAAGGCGAAATTAGCCTTTCTCTATCTAGTACGACACGTGGGTTATTCACTGCATAACCCTCTCAAGTAACCGTAATCGGTTATAAGGTCACCCAACGAAACAATTGACCCGAAATAGGGTAAGCAGTTTTGAAGTTCACGTCCAAACGACTCAATATTTTGAGTTGAAATTTTGAGACAAGGTAAATACACCATTCCCCTATATTTTGGCGTTTCATTTTCATACATTCTCAGACTTTTATTTTTGAGCCTCTGTTTAATTCGGGATTGTCCCTTAAAGGTTCCAAAAGTAGAACCATTTATTGGATATAAGGATATAGTAATAAAATAAGGTAAGAATTATTAATGGAAAAATATAAAAGCAATTCGTAATATACATGTATTTATACTACCTTACACAGGAACAACTGATCGGGTTATAATACCTTTGTGTTTGAGTACTTGAAAATATGGTGTTTCTTGGCATTATATATAAAGACAATTCCGGATGAAATAAACAATAAAATGTACCACGAAAAGAAGATGTCACAATAACCAGAAGAAAGTATTGTAATGTTTAATATACATGTGATAATAAACATCTAAGAGCATCCATATTAAAAAAACAATACTGTTTGTATTAGAAAAAGGGCCATAATATGTTTCAATGCAAATACCAAATTTTCCAAAGAAAAGCAAAAAATAATAGAACCCCGTGTCATCATTGGTATATAGATGTAGTTAAAACTACGACTTTTAAAATCATTAGACGATACTTTAGTTTCTTTTCCGAAGTGATGTCGTTTATATTAACGATAAAGATCTAACAACAGTTTTAAGAATTTGTGTTCAGCTGACCTGGAGTTGCCCTTCATTGGTCAACAGAAATAGGCTTTTCCTTTCGCAATACTGGTTTTAGCTAATTACAAACAGATTTCAAACAGATAACCGGTAAAAAAAAAGTTTTAGTTTTAGCTTATAAGGAGTCGACAAACAGTTTAATATTCATTTCAAAAGGAAAATAAATCTTTTTTTAATCATGAATGGTTCAACTGCTCGGATTCATTTTCTCAACTAACAGACAATGTAATTTATAATCCAGACGGAAACTGATTTAAATTTCATGACCCTTTGTTTCATTGCGTGTGTTGAATAAGCATAATTACAGAGCATTGTCTACTAATCACATCATTAAATGAAATATTCATAACAATATAAAAGCCCCCAGTTGAAATACTGCGCATATAATCTGTTACTTTATAGCTGAAGGAAGAAGGTCACAATTATCTGTTAAAGTAATATTCCGGCATTTCTCAGTGCAAGAAGCTCTTCAGAAAAATTTACATTTTTTTTCTTTAATAATTATTTATGTACTGACATTCTTCATATCAAATATGTTTAATGACGTTATAGTTTAATCAAAAGCCAGATGCCGACCCGTTTAAGAGAACTTGAGTAAAGAATAGGTTTTGTGAATTTGTAATGGCCTATATCTAATTGAAGCATAACAACTATTATCACAGATGCTATGAACCTGGTATTGTCAATGTTTAACGTTTTCTGTTTTTTCTCAAAAAACTTATACCATTTTTTAAGCAAACGGCAACCGTCGATGAAATAAGCGGTTTAGTATTTCCATTGTAAATTTCTCACTGTCTGACTACATATAAAAGAGGACCTCATATTACTGTAGCAATTTGGTAGAAATTTCTATTGTTGTTTCTACGAGTTAACGGTTTCTTCATGAGGGTTTTTTGTTTTTGTCAGTACATAGATCGGGTGGATAATTACCTTTATCAATATTCTAGTTAATTCGTTTAAGATAAAGTGCTAAAACCAAAAAGATTGGAATAACTCATGGAATGAATTTTCCAACTTAAAATATCAATTTAGTTTTCTTCTTTAATTTATAACAGGGCAGATTAAATTACAGAATTCGAGATACGCTACACTAGAAAATAAAAATGCATTTCCCAGTTTTATTGAATATAACTTGGAGAAAATGTTTGTTTAATTATTGTAATTTAATACCTCCACGTTTTACAT